>PITA01002952.1:7134-31936 GCA_004023965.1 Spilogale gracilis
GAGAATCTTGGCATCCGTATTCATCAGCGATATTGGTCTGAAGTTCTCCTTTTTGATGGGGTCTTTGTCTGGTTTGGGGATTAGAGTGATGCTGGCTTCATAGAAAGAGTCTGGAAGTTTTCCTTCCATTTCTATTTTTTGAAAGAGCTTCAGGAGAATAGGTGTTATTTCTTCTTTGAATGTTTGGTAGAATTCCCCAAGGAATCCGTCTGGGCCTGGACTCTTGTTTTGGGGGAGGTTTTGGATCACTGCTTCGATCTCGTTACTGGATATAAGTCTATTCAGATCGTCAATGTCTTCCTGTTTCAGTCTTGGGAGCTTATAGGTTTCTAGGAATGTATCCATCTCTTCTAGGTTGTTAAACTTATTGGCATATAATTGTTGATAGTAATTTTTGATATGATGGGGGGCACCCTATCTCTTACTATTTAAGGTCTCTAAATGTCTTAATCTGGTCATACTTGAGAGAGGGAAAGGAATATGACCTCGTCCCCTGCCCCCAGAACAGCTCCTAGGAAGAGACTCAGACACATCACTCTGTATTTAGTGTTGGCCTAGAGGGGGCTGTAGGGAGGGTTGGTATGGGAACTCAGAGAAGCAGTCTTCTTAGGGGGAACAGAGCAATCAAATAGGAATGGGGATACAGTTTGGGGGTGGGTAGAGAAATAAAATGGGGAATAGGAGAGATCAATTACTAAATAACTGATAGTAAGTAGAAAAGAGACCAAATTGAGGTGAATGGAAAGTTGGAAACAGGGAGTGAAGGAGGAGATTGAGAGGCAAGGAAGGAGGACCTTCTGGAGGTGGAAAAAGGCAGGACCACTTCCAGGTAGGGAGGGGAAGTCAACAAGCTCAGACCTAAGGAGAGGCTTAGAGAGAGTAGACACCCTCTGAACTATAGAGGATGAGATGAGTGAAGGTGCCCAGCTTTAGTGAAGATCCTCTGGGAATCTCTGGGTTGTGGCTTCAATACGCTTGATCCTACATACCCCAAGACTTGAAGTAAACCTTAAGGTTTTGAATAAATTGTAATGTTAATCAAAATAGTAATATTGGTGTGGCAACAACAATAATAATGTTAATAAAATAATAATAATGTTAATAAAATAGTATATTACTCAGGATTATGTTAAGGCCTTGCTAAACTGGAGGTCCCTGAGAACAGACATTTAATCTTATTAGTTTTCTTATACCTAGTACCTAGAATACAGTTAGGCATAGAGTATGTGTTCAAGAAATTGTAAAACTTTTAAGAGTGTGGTGGTGGTGGTAGTAGTAGTAGTAGTAGTAGTAGTAGTAGTAGTAGTAGTAGTAGAAGTAGTAATAGTAGTAATCCAAAGACTGATAATAATGTTTTGAGGCATTCCTGATACCGAGGAAATGTTTTTTCTGAGGTCTGCTACCTTACTCTTCAGCCAGTGGCAGGTAGGGGGCTGTAGAACAAAGGGTTTCAGAGACATACCTTTAGTTGGTGTTCCTATCCAGTTGAGATATCTTGTGAGCTTCATGGAGATATAAGTCTTTCCTCGAGCTGGTAAACCCACCATGATCACCATTGTGGGGGAATTGGTAAACTGGGGTATCGATGCTGAAAGATAAACAAAATCTCAAAAGCTTATCCCCAGGTTCCCATCATCGTCTGATATTAGCTCAGAGATGTTGAATTGGGAAAACATCTTCCCTACCATTATAACCACAACAATAACAAAAACCTGGAGATTTTCAAACTGACTTCTGAATTCACCAGAAAACTGAGATTAGAGTATGAACAGCTAACCCCAAATCCATAAAGGCAGTCAGGCATCTGCAGGGAACAATAGAACAGGTATCTGTTTATTTTTCATAGATATTACCTCACAACATATAAACGCATAAGAAGACTGAGCTAAAAATTTTTAATAAATTGCTAAATGTTCATCATGGGCCAGTATGAGAATATGGGGCTGGGACTGAAGACATAGGTAGTTTTGTGTCTTCTAGGAATTCCATCAGGTATAGAAGAATCTTGAGAAAGATGTCCTGTAGTTCTGGTTTGGAGAGGAAAACAGAATAATAGCTATTGCTGAGATTGTGCCCAGACCATTCTCCTTTTGTATTCTATAAAACAAAAGCCTTAGTCTTCACAGAGAAATGGAATGCAACTGTAGTTTGAGAGCACTGGTGAAATTAGCTGCAGCTGACAGAGAGGAATGCAAAAACTCTGCTGAGACCAATCTACTCCATTTCTCCTAAAGAAAATGAGCCTTGATCTGAAGAAGGAATGGCAACAGAAACTGAAGACACTGGCAGAAACTCACCACAGATGGACAAGGAAAATGGAAAAAATGCTGTAGCCCAGGAGGCATAGGAATATGCACTACACCCACCATTATAGTTAAAGAAGAGTCAGAAACACATAGGAAGGTCATACCTCCAGAACTGAGGATAAGCCTGCTTAAGACCGAGGCTTAATCAGACTAACATTAATTGTCATTAGACCCTACTACCATGCTAAAATAAGTAAAATATTAGAAGATTATACCTTCAAAGGACAAAAAAGATAATTGGCTCCAGTTAGCAGTTCAAAGGGGAAAATCAAGGGAAGAAAAAAAATGGTCTGGAGACAAAGAAATCATCAGGATAAGACTCAGATATGATACTCATGTTGGGATTATCAGGGAGGAAATTTAAAATAGATATGATTGATAAGTTAAAAGCTTTATTTTTTAAGAGATTTTATTTATTTATTTGACAGAGAGAAACACAGTGAGAGAGGGAACACAAGCAGGGGGAGTGAAAGAGGGAGAAGCAGGCTTCCCGCCGAGCAGGCAGCCCGATGTGGGGCTCGAACCGGGTCTCCGGGTTCATGACCTGAGCTGAAGGCAGTCTCTTAACTAACTGAGCCACCCAGGTGCCCCTAAAAGCTTTATTAAAAAGGTAGACAGCACGCAAGTTCAGATTGATAATTTCAGTACGGGGATGGAAAGTATAAGAAAGAATCAAATGTAAATACAAGAAAAAAACCAGTAATTGATCTGAAGAATGTCGTCGATGTTCTCATAAATGAACTTAACATAGCTGAGAAATATATGAACTTGAAGATAGATCAGTAGAAATGACACACCCCAAAATGCAGAGAGAAAAAATAATAAAAACAATCAAACAAAAAAACCAAAACAACCCAGAACAAAACATCCAAGAACTTTGTGAATGTATCGAATAATGTAATATATATGTAACATATAAATATCATATGTATACATATACATGTAATTATAATATATATTTACAATACAATATATATGTAATTAGAATAACAGAATGAGAAGAAGGAGATAATGGTAAAGAATAAATATTTGAAGAAAGAACTGTCAAAAATTTCCAAAATTGAGTTATTAATACCAAACCACAGATTCCAGTATCTCAGAGAGTACCAAGCAGGATAAATAAAACTTTAAAAAGAAGCACAACACACCTAGACATAGCAAATTCAAACTGCAGAAAATCAGGCAAAAATAAAATACTGAAGGAGACCAGGAAAAGGGGTGGTAGGAACACCTTACTTACAGAAGAACAAGGAGGAGAATTATACTGGACTTCTTGTCAGAAGTCACATAAGGTGGTATCTCAGTGTGGTTTTGATTTGAATTTCCCTGATAGCTAGTGACGCTGAACATTTTTTCATGTGTCTGTTAGCCATTTGTATATCTTCTATGGAGAAGTGCCTCTTCATGTCTCTTGCCCATTTTTTGATGTGTTCATCTTCTTTGTGGGTGTTGAGTTTGAGTAGTTCTTTATAGATCTTGGATACCAGCCCTTTGTCTGTAGTGTCATTTGCAAATATCTTCTCCCATTCTGTGGGTTGCCTCTTTGTTTTGTTGACTGTTTCCTTTGCTGTGCAGAAGCTTTTTATTTTGATGAAGTCCTAGAAGTTCATTTTCGCTTTTGTCTCCTTTGCCTTTGGAGACTTGTCTTGAAAGAAGTTGCTGTGGCCGATGTCAAAGAGGTTACTGCCTATGTTCAACTCCAGGATCTTGATGGATTCCTGCCTCACATTGAGGTCTTTCATCTATTTTGAGTATATCTTTGTGTGTGGCATAAGAGAATGGTCTAGTTTCCTTCTATTTATAGCTGTCCAATTTTCCCAGCACCATTTATTGAAGAGACTGTCTTTTTTTCACTGGATATTTTCTCCTGCTTTGTCAAAGATAAATTGACCATAGATTTGTGGGTCCATATCGGGACTCTCTACTCTGTTCCACTGGTCTATTTGTCTGTTTTTGTGCCAGTACCATGCTGTCTTGGGGATCACAGCTTTGTAATAAAGCCTGAGTCAGGTAACGTGATGCCCTCAGCTTTGTTTTCTTCTTTCACAATTCCTTAGAAATTCGGGGTCTTTTTTGGTTCCATATAAATTTTAGAATTGTTTATTCCAATGCTTTGAAAAATGTTGGTGGAATTTTGATCAGAATGGCGTTGAAAGTATAGATTGCTCTGGGCAGTATAGACATTTTAACAATGATTATTCTTCCAATCCATGAGCATGGAATGCTCTTCCATCTTTTTGTGTCTTCTTCAATTTCTTTCATGAGTGTTATATAGTTCCTCGAGTACAGATCCTTAACTTCTTTGGTTAGGTTTATTCCTAGGTATCTTATGGTTTTGGGTGCTATAGTAAACAGAATCGATTCTCTGATTTCCCTTTCTATATTTTCATTGTTAGTGTATAAGAATGCAACTGATTTCTGTGCATTGATTTGTATCCTGCCACATTACTTAATTGTTGTATGGGTTCTAGTCATTTGGGAGTACAGTCTTTTGGGTTTTCCACATAGACTATCATGGCATCTACAAAGAGAGAGAGTTTGACTTTTTCTTTGCCAAGTTTAATACCTTTTATTTCTTTCTGTTGTCTGACTGCTGTTGCTAGGACTTCTAACACTATGTTGAACAATAGTGGTGAGAGTGGGCATCCTTGTCTTGTTCTTGATCTCAGAGGGAAGGCTGTCAATTTTTCCCCATTGAGAGTGATATTCGCTTTGGGTTTTTCATAGATTTTATAAGGTTGAGAAATATTCCCTATATCGCTATACTTTGAAGAGTTTGAATCGGGAACAGATGTTGTGTTTTGTCAAATGATTTTTCTGTATCAAATGAGAGTACCATGTGGTTCTTCTCTCTTCTCTTATTGATTCGATCTACCACACTGATTGATTTGTGAGTGTTGAACCACCCTTGCATGCCTGGGATAAATCCCACCTGGGCGTGGTGGATAATCTTTTTAATGTGTTGTTGGATCCTATTAGCAAGGATCTTGTTAAGAATCTTGGCATCCATATTCATCAGAGATATTGGTCTGAAGTTCTACTTTTTGATGGGGTCTTTGTCTGGCTTGGGGATTAGAGTAATGCTGGCTTCAAAGAAAGATCTGGAAGTTTTCCTTATATTTCTATTTTTTGAAACAGCTTCAGGAGAATAGGTGTTATTTCTTCTTTGAATGTTTGGTAGAATTCCCCAGGGAATCTGTCAGGTCTTGGGCTCTTGATTTTTGGGGAAGTTTTTGATCACCACTTCAATCTCATTACTAGATATTGGTCCATTCAGATTGTCAATTTCTTCCTATTTCAGTCTTGGAATGTTATAGTTTTCCAGGAATGCATCCATATCTTCTAGGTTGTTAAACTTATTGGCATATAATTGTTGATAGTAATTTCTGATGATTGTTTCTATTTCCTTGGTGCTAGTTGTGGTCTCTCCCCTTTCATTCATAATTTTATTAATTTGGGTCTTTTCCCTTTTCTTTTGGATCAGTTTGGTTAATGGTTTATCAATCTTATTAAGTCGTTCAAAGAACCAGCTTCTAGTTTCCTTGATGTACTCTACTGTATCTCTAGTTTCTAATTCATTGATCTCTGCTCTAATCTTAATTATTTCCTGTTTTCTCTGTGGGGTTGGTTTAATTTGTTGTTGATTTTCCAGTTCTTTAAGGTGTAATGAAAGTTGTTGTATTTGGGATTTTTCAATTTTTTTTGAGTGAGGCTTGGATGGCTATGTATTTCCCCCTTAGGAATTCCTTTGCTGTATCCCATAGGTTTTGGATTGATGTATCTTCATTTTCATTGGTTTCCATGAAGTGTTTCAGTTCTTCTTTGATTTACTGGTTGATCCAGAGATTCTTGAGCTGGATATTCTTTGGCTTTCAAGTGTTTGATTTTCTTCTGACCTTTTTGTTGTGGTTGAGTTCCAGCATCAGGACATTGTGGTCAGAGAATATTCAGGGAATAATCTCAATCTTCTGGTATTGGTTGAGCCTTGATTTGTGACCTAGTATGTGGTCTATTCTGGAGAAAGTTCCATGTGCACTTGAGAAGAATGAGTATTCTGCTGTTTTAGGGTGGAATGTTCTGAATATATCTATGAGATCCATCTGGTCCAATGTGTCATTCAAAGCTCTTGTTTCTTTGTTGATTTTCTGTTTGGGTTATCTGTCCCTTGCTGAGAGTGGTGTGTTAAGATCTCCCACAATTAATGTATTTGTATTGATATAACTTTATTTTGCTTACCAGTTGGCTTATGTAGTTAGCTGCTCCCATGTTGCAGGCATAAATATTTACAATTGATAGATCTTCTTTGTGTATAGACCCTTTGAGGATGATATAGTGTCCTTCTTTGTCTCTGACTACAGTCTTTAGATTAAAATCTAATTTGTCTGATATGGGAATCACTATCCTGGCTTTCTTCTGAGGTCCATTGGCATGAAAGTTGGTCCTCCATCTCCTCACTTTCAATCTGGAAGTGTCTTTAGATTCAAAATGTGTCTCTTGTAAACAGCATATGGACGGGTCTTGTCATTTTATCCAGTCTGCAACCCTGTGACTTTTGTTTTGGAACATTTAGGCCATTTACATTTAGAGTGATTATTGATAGATACTTTTTTATTGACATCTTGTTGCCTGGGAAGTTTATGTTTCTATAGATTTCATCTGTAAATATCTGTTCTGTGTCATTCTTGGGTTTGTTTCTCTTTTATAGAATGCCCCCTTAATATTTCTTCTAGTGTTGGCTTGGTGGTCAAATAATCTTGTAGACCCTTGCGGTCCTGAAAGTTTTTTATCTCTCCTCCTATTTTGAAAGTCAACCTTGCTGGGTACGTTAGCCTTGGTTTCATTTTTTTCCATGTAATTTCCTGAATATGTCTTGCCAGCCCTTTCTGGCTTGCCAGGATTCTGTGGATAGGTCTAACATTATTCTGATAATCTTCCCTCTGTATGTAAGGTATCACTTCCCCATAGCTGCCCTTAAGACATATTCTTTGATTTTTATGATTCATGAATTTCACAGTTATGTACCTCGAGGGAGGTTTTTCTGGCTTCATTGATCTAGAGGGGTGTCATCTCTGCCTCTAGGACATGAGCACTTGTTTCATTCCCCAGATTAGGAAACTTTTGATCCATCATTTGTTCAACCATATCTTCTAGGCTTCTCTCTCTCTCTCAACTCCCTCAGGGATTCCAATAATTCTGATATTGGAGAGTTTTGTGGCATCATTTATTTCCCTAATTCTATTTTCATGGGACTTAGCTGATTGTTCCAAGACTTCTCTTATTCCTCCTTCTTAATCCATCTATCTTCTAAATCACTAATACGATCTTCAGCTTCACCTACCCTGGCTGTTGGCATATTTAAATTAGATTACATCTCATTAATAGCCTTTTTAACCTCTGCCTATTCAACTTTCACTTCTGTCCTTAGAGCTTCTATCTTGCCACTAATGTTCTGTTCCAACTTAGCCATTGCTTGGATGATTGTTACCCTGAATTGCATTTCTGTCATATTGTTTATGTTCATTTCCAGTAATTCTGTGACAGGGGTTGCATTTTCTGGGTTTTTCTTCTGTTGGTTGCTCCTCCTCTGAGACATTTTGGTAAGCGGTGGTTGAGGGGAAGTATAGCTGAATATATCAACCACTATCCAGGTGAGTTCTTGTTAGAAGGTTTTGGAGCAATCAGAAATCACCACTGAAAAGGACGAAGAAAGAAAAAAGAGAGAAAAAGAGAAAAGAAGCAAGAAAAAACCCGGCCCAAATGAGCCCCAATGGTAGCATTTATATGGTACAAAACTACAACAGAGTAAAGAAAAAGACCATCAAAAGTAAAAGAAAGCTGAAGAGATGAAAAAGCTAAACCCAACCCAAATGACCCCCAAGACCAGTATTTATACATTATAAAGGCAAAAACAATTACACAGAAACACTGACAGAAGAATTGTCAGGGATGGTGCATGATCTGCCTCTCCGTCCATGCCCAAGGGGAAACTTTGGTGGAGGTACCTATGAATGTAAATGAAATTCCCTCCTCTCAGCCAAGAATCTGGAGTTATGCTAATGTCGTGGTCATCAACACCATCTTTACTTGCCTTTTGTTCTCCCTGCTGGACAATCAAACTGAGTCTATTCACAAACTTCCTTTTTGATGGTAAAGGCCGGTTTCTTAGAAAGGCTTCACTCTGCCTGCTATGGATCACTTTGTTTAACTTTAACCTAACTGCACCACCCAACTTCCTCCCTTTTGAATAATAAAAGACTGGGCCCTTGTCAGTCAAGAGAGACAAAGGCAGAGCCAGCAGCAAAGGAAAAGGTAGCAGAAAAGGCAGAGAGAGCCTGGGAGGAGAGAGCAAGAGAGACTGCAAAGAGAGACAGAAGCAATGCAAGGAGAGGGGAAGAAGCAAAGAGAGACAGAAGAAGAGAGAGAAGTAGAGCAAGAGGGCCAAAGCCAGAGCTAGAGAGCTAGAGGTAGAAAGCCAATGCTAAAAAGCCAGAGTGTGAGCCTGAGCCTGCTTTATAGGTCTCTCCTAACTGACCTCGGGTCTGTGAGCTTGCATCAGATTTCCGTGTTCGTGTCATTATTTTGCCTGCCAGACACCCGTGGTTCAGGACCCACATCTCTGCTGAGGCTGGCCCCTGGTGGCAACAAAGAAAAGGATGGGAAAGTGAGTGCAAACCCTCGTTGTGGGCAAGAAAATTATTTCAGATCCTCCTGGGTGTGTTGTTATTATTGTTAGAGGAGTCCACTGGTTTGTATATAGGCGTAGTATTGAATAGAAATGAAGGATTACCTTGAAGCTTATAACTATATGAATATTTAAAAGAAAAAAGAGTAAAGGAAAGAAGAGAGAAGAAAGAAAAAAACAGAAAAAACAAACAAACAGAAGAAATAACAACAACACAACAACAACAAAACACAGGTATGTGTTTGAAAAAAGTTCAAGGTGAAAAGTTATTATTGAGTGTTGTATTAAGTATCATGTTGTAATAATAAGTGAGTTAGAAATAAAAGAACAAAAACCAGGAGAATGAATTTTAAAATAAGGTGAAAACTTTAAAAGTAAAAATAGAAAAATTTAAAAAGAAAATAAAGTGAAAAGCTGTATCTATAAAGCATACAGCTTTTGGGGTAGTATCAGGAGCTTAATATATTGCTTTTCCCTGGATGCTGGGGTTTTACAGTTTTGGTGTTGTCCTCTTGTTCTTCTGGCTTGCCTTCTGGGAGAGGGACCTGCCGCGCTGTTTTTCAGTCAGTGTTACCTGGGATGAGTCTCTCTGCCCCCTTTCTAGAGGCTTGGCTCCATGGGAACCAGGTTTTCAAGCTTTTGTCCTCTGGAGGATTTGTTCTTTTGTGGCTTTTTGCAGTTTTTCAGAAAGGCAGGCCAGAGCAAGATTTCTGGGCCCATATCTCCGGCTCAGAGAGAGGCCTTGGTTAGCAGCCCTCTGAATAGTGCAGGGCACATGGACTCTCTCCATATTTACCCCTTTGTCTTGCTGTTTCTTGCAACCAGGTGCACCCACAGCCTTTAGTCATAATGGGGCCCAAGGCCCACGCTTGTTTCACTCCCATACCAGGGAAACTGTGACTGATTTCGGATCGTGAGACCTTGTCTATGCCCAGAGAGTCTCTGTAGTGCACTCCCACGCAGGAAGGATTGAGATTCTGTGGCCTTGTAGGTCTCATGACAGTCTGCAGAGTCACCTCTTTTGTGGGTTGTGTGCACCTGGCCCAAGAGGCGGAAAAAAAAGTGGTGGAAAAAAAAGCAGCAGAAAAAAAAGTGACAGTTTTAAAGATACTCCACACAGCCAGGTTCTCTCCCGTGCAGCACCAGGAAGCGCTTTCTATCCCTGGCCCGGTGTCAGCATTTTATATTCCTGCCAATGGTGAAGTCCCTTTGCTTTTGAGTTATTTTAACCAGACTGCAAGTTGATGCTGGTCCCTGAGCACAGGACACTTTCATATTGGGGTACTACTTTCCAATGGGTCGCTTCTTTTGGCTCCCTCCCCCTCCTATTTCTCCTCTGATATCAGTCTGAGCACTCCTGCTATGCTTTACCTCTCTGCTATTGCTCTTCTGGCCCCATAGAGATCCAGAATTGTAGACTTACATCTCAGGCTGATTTCATAGGTGTTCAGATTGTCCTGGGAGATAGTTCAGCTCACTTCAGGAGGCCTTTTGAAACAGGGTCTCCTACTTCTCTGCCATCTTGCCCCTCACGGGGGCAATTTCTTCTAACAGACCAAAATATACCCTAAATCAACATATGGCATTACTCTATTCATCAGCCCAATAATACCATTTTTTCCCCTTTCTTCTTCCCCCAGTTTTGGATCTATTCTGATTGGGTTAGTATATATTTTTGTAGGGTATTTCTTGTTATCCTTTTAGCATTTTGTTCTCTAATTCATCTATTCTTCTCTGGAAAAAATGACAAGGCAGCAAAAGCTACCTCAGGGGGAAAACAAAAGAACAAGAGGCAGTACTGACTGCTAGGGACCTAATCAATATGGACATAGTAAGATGTCAGAACAAGAGTTCAGAATGATGATTATAATGATGTTAGCTGGGCTTGAGAAAAGCATAAAAGATATTAGAGAATCCATTTCTGGAGAAATAAAATGCCTTTCTGGAGAAATAAAAGATCTAAAATGTAACCAAGTTGAAATAAAAAAAGCTATTAATGAGGTACAATGAAAAATGGAGGCTCTTACTGCTGGGATACATGAGGCAAAAAAAGAGAATTCGAGATAAAGAAGACCAAATGATGGAGAATAAAGAAGCTGAGAAAAAGAGAGATAAACAACTACCAGATCATGAGGGGAACATCTGGATACCATAAGAAGAAACAATATCATAATAATTGGGATCCCAGAATGAAGAAAGAGAAAGAAAGGCAGAGGGTATATGGGAATAAATTATAGCAGATAACTCTAGTTTGGGGAAGGAAACAGGCATCAAATATCAAAATCCAGGAGACACAGAGAACTACCCCCCCCCAAAACCAATAAAAATAGGTCCACAGCCCATTCTTAATAGTAAAACTTACAAGTCTCAGAGACAAAGAGAAAATCCTGAAAGCAGTTTGGGACAAGAGGTCTGTAATCTACAATGGTAGAAATATTAGATTGGCAGCAGACCTATCCAGAGAGACCTGGCATGCCAGAAAGGACTGGCATGATATACTCAGAGCACTAAATGAGAAAAATATGTAGCCAAGAATACTATATCCAGCTAGGCTGTCATTAAAAATAGAAGAGATAAAAAGCTTCCAGGACAAACAAAAACTAAAAAAAAAAATTGCAAAGACCAAACCAGCCCTACAGGAAATATTGAAAGTTACCTAAGCAAAGAGAAAGCCTAAAAGTAACAGATCAGAAAGGAACAGGGACAATATACAGTAACAGTCACCTTACAGGCAATACAATGGCTCTAAATTCATACCTTTCGATAGTTACCCTGAATGTAAATGGACAAAATGTCTCAATCAAAAGATACAGCCTGTCAGAATGGATTAAGAAAAACAAGACCCATCGATATGCTGTCTCCAAGAATCTCATTTTATAATCAAGGACACCTCCAAATTTAATGGGAGGGGTGGAAAACAATTTCCAATGGTAATGGACATCAAAAGAAAGCTGAGGTGGCAGTCCTTGTGTCAGAGGACTGTAATAAGAGATGAGGAATTAGGAAGGATACTATAAAATACTAAAGACTGTAATAAGAGATGAGGAAACCAAAGACTGTAATAAGAGATGAGGAATTAGGAAGGATACTATAAAATACTAAAGACTGTAATAAGAGATGAGGAAACCAAAGACTGTAATAAGAGATGAGGAATTAGGAAGGATACTATAAAATACTTAAAGGGTCTGTCCAACAAAAAGATCTAACAATTTTAAATATCTATGGACCTAACATGGGAACAGCCAATTATATAAACCAATTAATAACAAAATCAAAGAAACACATCAACAATACTACAATAATAGTAGGGGACATTAATATCCTCCTCACTGAAATGGACAGATCATCTAAGCAAAAGATCAACAAGGAAAAAAGGCTTTAAATGACACACTGGACCAGATGGACATCATAGATATATTCAGAAAATTCCATCCCAAAGCAACAGAATACACATTCTTCTCTATTGCACCTGGAACATTCTCCAGAATAGATCACATTCTGGGTCACAAATCAGGTTTCAACCAGTACCAAAATATTGGGATCATTCCCTGCATATTTTCAGACCACAGTGCTTTGAAACTAGAACCCAACCACATGAGGAAAGTTGGAAAGAACTCAAATACATGGAGGCTAAAGAGCATTCTACTAAAGAATGAATGGGTCAACCAGGAAATTAAAGAAGAGTTTAAAAAATTCATGGAAACAAATGAAAATGAAAACAACTGTTCAAAGTCTTTGAGACACAACAAAGGCAGTCCTAAGAGGAAAAAATATAGCAATACAAACCATTCTCAAGAAACAAGAAGGATCTCAACCTAACCTAACACAACCTAACCCTATACCTAAAAGAGCTGGAGAAAGAACAGCAAAGAAATCCTAAGCCCAGCAGGAGAAGAGAAATAATATGGATCAGAGCCAAAACCAATGAAATAGAAACCAAAATAACAGTAGAACAGATTAATGAAACTAGGAGATTGTTCTTTGAAGTAATTGATAAGATTGGTAAACCTCTGGCCATAATTATCAAAAAGAAAAGAGAAGGGCCCAAAATTAATAAAACCCTGAATAATGGAAGAGACATCACAACCAACATCGAAGAAATACAATCATTTATAAGAACATATTATGATCAACTACACAACAGAAAATTTGACAATCTGGAAGAAATGGATGCATTCCTAGAAACCTATAAACTACCAAAACTGAACCAGGAAGAAATAGAAAACATGAACAGACCCATTTCCAGTAAGGATATTGAAGAAGTCATCAAAAATCTCCCAATAAACAAGAGCCCAGGGCCAGATGGCTTCCCAGGGGAATTCTACTAAACATTTAAAGAAGAATTATACCAATTCTCCTGAGCCTGTTCTAAAACATAGAAATGGAAGAAAAACTTCCAGACTCATTTTATGAAGCCACCATTACCTTGAGCCCCAAACCAGACAAAGACCTCATCAAAAAAGAGAATATCAGACCAATATCCTTGATGAACATGGATGCAAAAATTCTTACCAAAATACTAGACAATAGCATCCAGCAGTACAGTGAAAGGATTATTCACCATGGCCAAGTGGGATTTATTCCTGGGTTGCAAAGTTGGTTTAACACCCACAAATACAATACCTTAACAAAAGAAAGAACAAGAACCATATGATACTCTCAATGAATGCTGAAAAAGTATTTGACAAAGTACAGCATCCTTTCTTGATCAAAACTCTTCACAGTGTAGTGATAAAGAGTTCATACCTCATTATCATAAAAGCCATCTATGAAAAACCCACAGTGAACATCATTCTCAATGGGTAAAAAAGAGCTTTTCCCCTAAGGTCAGGAACATGGCAGAGATGTCCACTATCACCACTGCCATTCAACATAGTACTAGAAGTCCTAGCCTCAGCAATCAGACAACAGAGAGAGATAATAGGCATCTGAATTGGCGAAGAAGTCAAACTCTTACTTTTTGCAGATGATATGATATTTTATGTGGAAAATGTCAGGGATGGTGCGTGATCCACTCCTCCCACCATGCCCAAGCCACCAGAAACTTTGGTGGAGGTACCTGTGAATGTGGGTGAAAGCCCATCTGGGCTTTCCCCACCAAGAATCTGGAAAGCCAGTACCCTGTGGGCTGGGACAATATGTCCTTTGTGTGCTTATCCAAGACATATTGTTCCATTTAATCCTCCTCCTGGTAATCATATCTCTGTATCTCTTATCTGTATTCCTTGATCCCTCTGCCTCAGTGGTCTCAGCTTCTGTGAATTTAAACAATCACTCTGTACCCTGCAGTAACAATACTAATCCTGTCTCTAGGGTGGATGCAAAAGCAGTTAAAGATTTAACTGCACCGCCCAACTTCCTCATTTTGGAATAATAAAAGACTGGGACCCTTGACAGTCACGAGAGACAAAGGCAGAGCCAGAGGCAAAGGAAAAGGCAGGGACAAAGGCAGAGAGCCTGCGAAGAGAGAAGCAGAGAGCAAGAGAGACAGAAGCAGAGACAGAAGCAGAGACAGAAGTAGAGAGCCAGAGCCAGAGCTAGAGATCCAGAGCCAGAGCACCAGAGCCAGAGCAGGAGCTTGAGCCTGCTTCATAGGTCTCTCCTGAATGACCTCAGGTCTGTCAGCTTGCATCAGATCTCCGTGTCTGTGTCATTACTGCGCCTGCCATACCTCCCACGGACATCCCGTGGCTCGGGACCCACAGCTCTGCTGAGGCTGGTCCCCGGCAGGAAAACCCAAAAGACTACATTCCAGAACTCGTAGAACTCATACAGGAATTCAGTACAGTGTCAGGATATAAAATCAATGCACAGAAATCAGTTGCATTACTACACCAACAGCAAGACCGAAGAAAGAGAAATTAAGGAGTCAATCTTATTTACAGTTGTACTAAAACCATAAGATACTTAGGTATAAATCTAACCAAAGAGGCAAAAAAATGTACTCAGAAAGCTATGGAGTACTCATAAAAAATTGTGGAAGACACAAAGAAATTGAAAAACATTTCATGCTCATGGATTGGAAGAAATAATACTATGAAAATATCTAAGCTACCTATTGCAATCCACATATTTAATGCAATCCTTATCAAAATACCATAAACTTTTGTGAAAGAAATAGAACAAATAATCCTAAAATTAAATGGAACCAGAAAAGACCTCGAATAGCTAGAGGAATATCGAAAAAGAAAACCAAAGTTGGCGACATCACAATTCCAGACTTCAAGCTCTATTACAAAGTTGTAATTATCAAGACAGTATGCTAGTGGCACAAAAGAGACACATAGACCAATGGAACAGAATAGACAGCCCAGAAATGGACCCTCAATGCTATGGCAACTCATCTTCAATAAAGCAGGAAAGAATGTCTAATGGAAAAAAGACAGGCTTTTCAATAAATGGTGTTGGAAAATTGGACAACCACAAGCAGAAGAATGAAACTGGATCATTTCCTTACACCACACAAAAATTGACTCAAATGTCTGAATGACCTCAATGTGAGACAGGAATCCATCAAAATTCTTGAGGAGAACCCATCTAGCAAACTATTCGACGTCAGCTGCATAAATTTCTTCCTATAAACATCACCAAAGACAAGGGAAGCAAGGGCAAAAATGAAATATTGGGATTGCATCAAGATCAAAAGTTTTGCACAGCAAAAAAACAGTCGATACAACCAAAATACAACCAACAGAATGTGGAGAAGATATTTGCAAATGACATATCAGATAAAAGGCTAGTATCCAAAATCTGTACAGAACTTAGCAAACTCAACACCCAAACAACAAATAATCCAATCAAGAAATGGGCAGAAGACACGAAGAGACATTTCTGCAAAGAAGACATCCAAATGGCCAACAGACACATGAAAATGTGCTCAATATCCCTCAACATCAGAGAAATACAAATCCAAACCAAAGTGAGATACCACCTCACCCCAGTCAGAATGGCTAAAATTAACCAGTCAGTAAATGACAGGTGTTGGCAAGAATGAGGAAAAAGGGATACCCTCCTACTCTGTTGGTGGGAATGCAAGCTGGGGCAGCCTCTCTGGAAAGCAGTGTGGAGATCCCTCAAACTATTGAAAATAGAGTACCCTATGACCCAGCAATTGCACTACTGGGTATTTACCCTAAAGATACAAAAGTAGTGATCTGAAGGGTCACGTGCACCTGAATGTTCATGAAAGCAATGTCCATAAGATCCAAACTATGGAAAGAGCCTAGATGTCCATCAGCAGATGAATGGATAAAAAATAAGTGATAATATGTAGCCATCAAAAAACCCGAAATCTTACCATTTGCCATGACATGGATGGAACTAGAGGGTATTATGCTAAGTGAAATAAGTCCATCAGAGAAAGACAATTATCATATGATCTCACTGATAAGAGGAATTTGAGAAACAAGGCAGAGGATCCTAGGGGAAGGGAGGGGAAAATGAAACAAGATGAAACCAGAGACAGAGATAAACCATAAAAGACTCAATCTCAGGAAACATACTGAGGGTTGCTGGAGGAGAGGGGTAGGAGTGATGGGGTGGCTGGGTGATGGACTTTGGGGAGGGTATGTGGTATGGTGAGTGCTGTGAATTGTGTAAGACTGATGAATCACAGACCTGTACCCTTGAAACAAATAATGCATTATATGTTAATTTTTTAAATGCCATATACTGGGCGAAAGTATTTGAAAATATCTCATGTGTCAGTAACTATAAACATCTAAAACTGAACAGCAAAAGAAAATCTAATTCAAAAATTTGCAAAAAATATGAACTAACATTTCACCAGCACAAATATGGAGCTGGCAATGAAACATATCAAAAGATGTTCAAGGCCAGGGACACCTGTATAGCTTAGTTGGTCTGACTCTTACTGGGAACTCTGAGAAACAAACTGAGGGGGGGATGGGTGAACCTAGTGGTGGGTATTAAGGAGAGCATGTATTGCATGGAGCGCTCTGTGTGGTGCATAAACAATGAATCTTGGAACACTGAAAAATAAAATTAAATAAAAATAGAATGTCTGACTGGATTTTTTTATTGTTCTTTAATTTTTTTTCCAGTGTTCCAAGATTCATTCCCCATTCCCCACACCCAGTGCTCCACGCAATAGTACCACCACCAGGCTCTCCCATCCCTCCACCCCCGTCCCTCCAAGTCCCTCAGTTTGTTTCTGTGTCCAAAGTCTCTGTTGTTCCGTCTATCTCCCTGGACTACCCTACTTCCCATTTACTTTCCTTCTCCCGCTGTCCTCCAGGTTACCCCTCATGCACCGCAAGTAAGTGAAACCATGTGATACTTGACTTTCTCTACTTGGCTTATTTCACTCAGCATAATCTCTTCCAGTCCAGTCCATGTTGCTACAAAAGTTGGCTATTCATCCTTTCTGATGGAGGCATAGTATTCCATTGTATATATGTGCCACATCTCCTTTATCCATTCATCTGTTGATGGGCACCTTGGCTCTTTCCACAGTTTGACGATTGTGGCCATTGCTGCGATGAACATTGAGGTACATATGGCCCTTCTTTTCACTACATCTGTATCTTTGGAGTAAATGCCCAGTAGTGCAATTGCAGGGTCATAGGGTAATCTATTTTTGATTTTTTAAGGAATCTCCACACTGTTTTCCAAAGCGGCTGCACTAGTTTACATTCCCACCAACAGTGTAAGAGGGTTCCCCTTTCTCCGCAGCCTCTCCAACACTTGTTGTTTCCTGTCTTGTTAATTTTGGCCATTCTGATTGGTGTAAGGTGGTATCTTAGAGTGGTTTTGATTTGAATTTCCCTGATAGCTAGTGACGCTGAACATTTTTTCATGTGTCTGTTAGCCGTTTGTATATCTTCTATGGAGAAGTGCCTCTTCATGTCTCTTGCCCATTTTTTGATGTGTTCATCTTCTTTTTGGGTTTTGAGTTTGAGTAGTCCTTTACAGATCTTGGATACCAGCCCTTTGTCTGTAGTGTCATTTGCAAATATCTTCTCCCATTCTGTGGGTTGCCTCTTTGTTTTGTTGACTGTTTCCTTTGCTGTGCAGAAGCTTTTTATTTTGATGAAGTCCTAGAAGTTCATTTTCGCTTTTGTCTCCTTTGCCTTTGGAGACATATCTTGAAAGAAGTTGCTGTGGCCGATGTCAAAGAGGTTACTGCCTATGTTCTCTTCCAGGATTTTGATGGATTCCTGCCTCATGTTGAGGTTTTTCATCCATTTCGAGTTTGCCTTTGTGTGTGGTGTAAGAGAATGGTCTAGTTTCATTCTTCTATGTCTGACTGTTTTTGACTCAGGTCATTATCATGGGTTGTCAGATAGAGCCTTGCATTGGGCTCTATACTTAGTGGGGAGTCTGCTAGAGGATTCTCTCCCTCTGACCTTCCCCCTTCTCTCTGTCTCTTTGAAATAAATAAATAAATATTTAAAAAATAAAAATAGGGACACCTGGGTGGCTCAGTTGGTTGAGCAACTGCTTTTGGCTCAGGTCATGGTCCTGGAGACCCAGGATTGAGCCCCATGTCAGGCTCCCTGCTCAGCAGGGAGCCTTCTTCTCCCTCTCTCACTCCCCTTGATTTTGTTCCCTCTCTAGCTGTGTTTCTCTCTGTCAAATAAATAAATAAAATATTAAAAATAAAATAAAATAAAATAAAATAAAATAAAATAAAATGTTCGAGGCCAAAAGAAGGGGACTTAGACTCAAACCTAACTCAATGGCACCTTCCTCTTGGACTTCCAGCATCCAGAACTGCAAGAAATAAATAGACTTAGTGGTTTGTCGTGTGGAAATTTTCCTACCTGATGAATGGCCCAAATGACCCCCAAAACAAATAGAAACTGTGACTTCTTGGAAGATGGCAGAGAAAGGGGATTCTAAGTTCACCTCCTCCCATAGACACACTTAGAGAACAGCTACATTAGTGCATCCAATCCAGAAAATGACCTGAGGACAGTTAGAACAGACTTTTCATGGTTAATCATAGAGAGGAAGACACATTTCAGAGGTAGGAAGGGTAGAAATGAACTTGGAAACAAAACTCCCAATGAGACTAACCACAAATGAGACCAACCATGAACAAGCACAGAGAAAAGATATGAGCCGATCCCACACCAGGTACCCCAGACATGGGAGACCTGCACTGGGGAGACAAGTCCCCATAATATTTGGCTTTCAAAACTAGTGGGGCTTGGCTTCATGAGTTTTTATGATAAGCCAGGCCTAATTCTGGGTCCATTAAAAATAAGTGGGCTCTTCTCTGGGAGAACTGGAGGGCTATAGGAAACTGAATTACTGCTCTTAAAGATACAGCAAAACAAAAACCCCACCAAGACCGCACAGATGCAGCAGTTTGAAAAGTACCTGGAGTATATACAAATGGAATTTATTTACTAATTACAGAAAGTGTGCTGGAGTGGCAGAAAACCTCATGAAACTTCTCCAGGCACACAAGAACTGGTGGGTGCCATTTCTATCTCCCCATGGTCTAGATAGTCAGGAACCTGTGGGAACTAACATGAGCACTCTTCACCTACCTTGCTAACACTGTGCACTCCACCCTGAAATTCTGCTGTATATCTACCCCATTCAACCTGCCCCACATGGCAGGAATTCCCCCAAAGTAGCTCCTGACACATCTCACCCTATGAGAAGCCCCAACAGGGACCAGCACTACCCCAATGTGACTCCTACCCTGGGAACAGGGTAAGAAATCCACACACACTAGCACACTCACAGCCCCAGCAGTTGAAAATTATACCTAGCCATGAAGAGAGAGTGCCCTGACTATCACAGTTTCTGTAGCCCTGTAAAACATCTGGTCTGACTGCCAGCCCTGGCTACAAACAAAATCCTCCCAGGGCACAAGGCAGGGAGAATTCCCTTCAGGTCAGTGCCACTTCAGCCCCAAAAGATGGACCATGAGCAGACATCTGGTTTCACAGCATATCCCACCACCAACAAATGCCTCTCAGAGGAAATTTCATGGAAAGTACCGTGCAGTTGTGTGACTGCAGCCCCACAAAATGGGCTGAGGACAAGCATATAGTCTGACTGCTGAAACCACCCAACTATAAGAACATAGAAGCCCCATATTGGCCCCTTAACAATAAAAAGACCAAACCCAGCTCATAAAAGGCAAAGTGGAACATTGCTGCCAACTGGACTACAAGTAAATGAGGCTCAGCTACACCAACAGGGAACATAAAACCCACATAGGACACATCTCTGAAGTGAGAGGTTCTGGTGAACAAGGGGTATTACATGACAAGGTACCACAGGATCTCTTCTTAATAAAAACACTCCTTGCAAGATCAATGTAGCTGACTTTCCTAATACATAGGAAAAAACACAGAAGAATATCCCCCAAATGAAAGAACAAGATAAAATCACAGTAAAATAAATAAATGAAACTGAGATAAGCAGTATGCTTGATAAAGAATTCAAAATAATGGCTATAGAGAAACTTACTGGACTTGAGAAAAACATGGAGGACCTCAGTGAGACATTCAACAAAGAGGTAGAAAATATGAAAAAAGAACCAAATGGGGCACCTGGGTGGCACAGTCAGTTAAGCATTTGACTATTAATCTTGGCTCAGGTTGTGGTCTTAGGGTCATGAGATCAACCCCTGTGTCAGGCTCCACATTCAGTGCAGAGTCTCCTTGGGATTTCCCCTCCCCCTTGCTTGTTCTCTCTTTCTCTAAAATAAATAAACAAGCAAACAAACAAACAAACAAATAAATAATTTTTTTAAAAAGGACCAATCATCAATGAAGCAGTTAATAGCTGAAATTAAAAACATACTAGAGCTAATGAATAATACATTAGAAGAAGCAAATAATGGATCAGCAAGCTGGAAGATAGAAAAAGCAACCAGCTGCACAGTGAAAAGAAAACAATAACCATCAACACCATAGAAATATAAACAATTATGAGAGAATATTATGAAAAACTATATGCCCAAAAATGAGATAACCTGGAAGAAATGGATAAGTTCCAAAAACATATAAAATATCAAAACTTAAAAGGAAAGAAGTACAAAACTTGGACAGACTGATAACCAGCAAAGAAATTGAATGAGAAATAAAAAAAGCCTCCAAAAATCTAAAGTCTAGGACCAGATGTCTTCACAGGCAAATTTTACCAGTGAATACCTACTATTCACAATCTGTTCTAAAAAAATAAAAAGGAAGAAAAGTCCAAGTTTATCCTATGAGGTGAGCATTACCCTGATACAAAAACCAGATAAAGACTCCACTAAAAAAGAGAACTACAGGCCAATAGCTCTCATGAACATGGATGCAACCTAAGCCAACAATGCATTAAAAAAAAATATTCGCCACTATCAAGTTGGATTTATTCCTGAGCTGCAAAGTGGTTCGGTATTCACAAATCAATGTGATACACATTAATAAAAGAAAGGGTAAGTGCCATTTTAATCATTTTAATAGCTTCAAAAAAAGCTTTTGACAAAGTACATTATCCATTCATGACACAAACCCTCAACAAAAGTTTAGAAGGAACATACCTCAAAATAATAAAGGCCATATATTAAAAACCCACAGCTAATATCATCCTCAATGAGGAAAAACTGAGACTTTTTCCTCTATGGTCAGGGACAAGACAGGGATGTCAATTCTGACATATTATTTAACATAGCATTGGAAGTCCTAGGCACAGTGATCAGAAAACAAAAAGAAACAAAAGGCATCCAAATCAGCAAGGAAGAGTTCTACCTTTCACTATTTGTAGATGACATGATGCTTTATATAGAAAACCCAATAGACTCCACCAAAAAATTGCTAGAACTGAAAAATGAAGTCATAAATTCACAGGATACAAAATCAATGTACAGAAATCGAGTGCATTTCTATCGACCAATAATGGAGTAATAGAAAGAAAAATCAAGCAATCAATCCCATTTGCAAATTCACCAAAAACTATAAGATACCAGGAAAAAAAACTAACTAAAGAGGTGAAGGACCTGTATCCTAAAAACTATAAAACACTGATGAAAGTAATGTGTGAAGAAGACACAAAGAGATGAAAAGACAATTCATGCCCATGGACTGGAAGAACAAATATTTTTAATTGTCTACCTGAAGAAATCTACACATTTAATGCAATCTCTATCAAAGTACCAACAGCACTTTTCACAGAACTAGAACAAATAATCCTAAAATTTGTGTGGAACTACAAAAGACCCCAAATAGCCAAAGCAAACTTGAAGAAGAAAAAGAGCTGGGGGCATCACAATTCCAGACTTCAAGTTTTATACAAAGCTCTAGTGATCAAAGCAATATGGCGCTGGCACAAAAGCAGACATATAAATCAATGGAACAGAATAGAAATCCTAGAAATGAGCACACAATTCTAGGGTTAATTAATCTTCAGGGAGGCAGGAAAGACTATCTAATGGGAAAAAGACAGTATCTTCAACAAATGGTGTTGCAAAAACTGGACGCCAACATGCAAGAGAGTGAAACTGGACCATTTCCTTACATCATACACAAAAATAAATTCAAAAATAATGAAAGATCTAAACGTGAGACCTGAAACCACAAAAATCCTAGAGGATAACACAAGCAGTAACCACTTTGATATTGGGCATAGCAACTTCTTTCTAGCTATATCTCCTGAGGCAAGGGAAATAAGAGCAAAAATAAACTATTGGGACTACATCAAAATACAAAGCTTCTCGATAGCAAAGGGACAATCAAGAAAGTTAAAGGCAACCTATTGAATGTAAAGAGATATTTGCAAATAACTTTCCTGGCAAAACATCATTATTTAAAATATATAAAGAACTTATAAAACTCAAAATCCATAAAAATAATAATCTAATTAAAAATGAGCCAAAGACATGAATAGACATTTCCCCAAAGATATAGACACATGATATAGCCAGACACATGAGAAGATGCTCAACATCACTGATCATCAGGGAAATACAAATCAAGACTATAATGAGATTTACCTTATACCTGTCAGAATGGTTAACATCAATAACACAAGAACGAAATGGCAAGGATGTGGAGAAAATAGAACTCTCTTGTACTATTGCTGGGAATGCAAACTGGTGTAGCCACTGTGAAAAATAGTATGGAGGGTCCTCAAAAATTTAATAATAGAACTAACCTATGATATAACAATTGCCCTACTAGGTACTTATCCAAACAATACAAAAAGCTAATTTAAAGGGATACACACAAAATTTATAGCAGTATTATCTACAATTGCCAAATTATAGAAACAGCCCTAGTGCCCATTGACTGAGTAATGAATAAAGAAGATGTGATATATAGATATAAATATATAAATGAAATCTATCTATCTATCTATATCTATATGGAAAGATAAATAAGATGTGATATATATCAGATATATATACATATATATTCTATCTATCTATCTATCTATCTATTTATCTAATGAAATATTACTCAGCCATAAAAAAGAATGAAATCTTGCCATTTACAATGACATGGATGGAGATAGAGAGTATTATGCCAAGTGAAATAAGTCAGTCAGAGATAAACAAATACCACATGATTTCACTCATATGTGGAATTTAAGGACAAATGAAATGAGCAAAGGGGAAAAAAAAGAGAGAGAGTCAAACCAAGAAAGATATTGTTAACTATAGAAAACAAACTGACGGGGGCGCCTGGGTGGCTCAGTTGGTTGGGCGACTGCCTTCGGCTCAGGTCATGATCCCGGAGACCCGGGATCGAGTCCCACATCGGGCTCCCTGCTTGGCGGGAGGCCTGCCTCTCCCTCTCTCACTCCCCCTGCTTGTGTTCCCTCTCTGGCTGTGTTTCTCTCTGTCAAATGAATAAAATCTTTAAAAAAAAAAAAAAACATTAAAAAAAAAAAAAAAAAAAAAAAAAAAAAAAAAAAAAAAAAAAAAAAAAAAAAAAAAAAAAAAAAAGAAAACAAACTGATGGTTATCAGAGGGAAGTTGGTTGGGGGTTGGGTTAAATAGATGATGGGGATTAAGGAGTGCAGTTGTGATGAGCACTGGGTATTGTATATAAGTGATGAATCACCGAATTCTACTTCAGAAACTACTATTGAACTTTATGTTAGACAAGTGAATTTTTTAAAGATTTTATTTGTTTATTTGACACAGAGAGAGAGAGAGATCACAAGTAGGCAGAGAGGCAGGCAGAGAGAGAGAGAGGAGGAAGCAAGCTCCCTGCTGAGCAGAGAGCCCGATGTGGGCCTCTATCCCAGGACCCTGAGATCATGACCTGAGCTGAAGGCAGAGGCTTAGCCCTCTGAGCCACCTAAGCACCCCAATTTTTTTTTAAAGTTTGAGGGTAGAGATGAGGGAATGTGAAAAGGAAATAAAGGCCCTCCTGAAAGAGCTCTTAATGGTCAATCCTGGAAGAAGTTGAGCAAGAAAATAAATAAATATAATATTGAATATATATACATATATATGTATATATATATTTGAATAAATAAATGGTAGAGAAAAGGCAAATCTTCTTTACAGTAGGATTTCAAATAATAAATGCAGAAGGAATTAGGAAAACAGAAAATCACCATTAGAATACCATTGCAATGATTGCTGCATGCACAATCCACTGATGAATGAACTTTAAGG
The DNA here is from genome assembly GCA_004023965.1 of Spilogale gracilis. Classification (NCBI taxonomy): domain Eukaryota; kingdom Metazoa; phylum Chordata; class Mammalia; order Carnivora; family Mephitidae; genus Spilogale; species Spilogale gracilis. The sequence goes on from PITA01002952.1 coordinate 31,721, forward strand.
AGTATCTGGATATTTTCATAATCTCAGATTATTTTCCCACGTTGCTGTAGGGGTTTTAATATATTTTTACAAATAATTTACTGTTTCTTCCTCCAGGAGGTGGTGTCTGATTCCCCTTCTTTGGAGTGTGGTTTAGATTTAGTGAGTCACTTCCAAAGAATACAGTATGGAAAGAAAAAATAGCAACCTGGCAGACTCTACCCAATCTAAGTATAT
>PITA01002952.1:32036-129643 GCA_004023965.1 Spilogale gracilis
CCATAACCCTAGTCGAAACATGAGAAAATATTAAACAATCCCAAACTGAGGGTAATTATAAAAAAAAAAAAAAAAAAAAAAAAAAAAAAAAAACCAAAAAAAAAAACAAAAAAACAAAAAAACAAACAAACAAACAAAAACTGACCAAAATCTTCAAGGTCATGAAAAACAAGGAGAGACTGAAAAACTGTCATAGATTTGAGAATTCTAAGGCAATAAACCTAGTGTGGTATACTAGATTGGATCTTGGAACATAAAAAAAAAACATGGAACAATTAAAGAAAGCCAAATAAATTATGTAGCTTAGTGAGTAGTAACTATCAGTGTTGATGTTTTCCTTTTGACAAATGTACTATGCTTATGTAAAATGTTAACATTAGTAGAAGCTATATGAAGGTTATATAAGAATTCTATTAATCTAAAATTATTTCAAAATAAAAAGTTAAATATCTTACTCCCAGGACTAACTTAGGTAGCCATCTACTTCCTGAACACTTTGCCTACCTACCTAGCCACTTCAGATGGTAAAACTTATTTTTCCCATCAGCGAATCTTGTTCTTTGGAAAGGATCCCATGACAGCCAGTCACATTCTTTCCAAGCACTTCTACAAATGTCCAGGTAATTATAAGTAGTACAATATTTGACTCAATTTCTATATGGTAGAAAGCATATAGTAAATAGTTCCACTTCGGGCAATATTTTGAAATAGATTTGTAAAGAGTCCTACTCAGCACAAAACACCTAGATTTAAAACAATGAAGTATGGCTGAAGTGGTGCAAAAGTAATGGAAATCCCCAGAGGCCAGAAATGAGGGGAAAAAATACAGATCTGAGAGATAAACAAGCACTAAAACTCATGTTTACCCTGGTGGCCTGGAGCAGCATTTTACAAACTGTGGAGCAAGAACCCATAAGTAGGACATAAAATCAATGTATTGGGGGTAATACGCAGTATATAATATGGTTTCTAATGATTTCTACTTTTTGTTACTCATGCCATTTTGTAGTCAGTTTGAGTGTGAGCTGAGTCTAGTGACTTATTTTTTAAAAGTTAATAAAATCGGGATAAAGTAATGGGTTATCACTTTTAAGATTTTATCAAAAAAGACTCTGGCTTCCATTGTGTTGGCATTCTCTTGTTTTCTCACTGGTTTGCTCTAATGGAAAGCATCTGTCATTTTGTGACCTGCCCTATGAAGAGGCCTTTGTGGCAAGTAGCTAAGAGTAGTCTCTGGTCAGCAGTCTGTAAAAAAAAAATGGGGACAAAAAACTTGAAAAATATTTCAGTAGAAGATGAGGAACTGACTCTTGCCAATAACCATGCGAGTGAGAATGTAAGTGGATTCCCCCACAGTACAGCCTTGAGAAGAGTTCAATGCCACTCAATAGTTTGATTGTTGCCTTGTGAGATCCTGAACCAGAGGACCCAGCTTAGTTGTGCCCTAGTATTTGATAGATAGAAACTGAAAAATAATGGATGTTTGCTGTTTTTGGTTAAGTTTTTAATTCTAGTATAGTTAACATAAAGTGTTATATTAGTTTTAGGTGTACAATATAGTGATTCAACATCACCTTGTGCTCATCATGACAAGTGTACTTCTTAATCTCTATCACCTATTTTATCCATACCCTCTACCCATCTTCTCTCTGGTAACCATCAGTTTGTTCTCTATAGATAATAATCTGTTTCTCAGTTTCTCTCTCCCCCACTTTCTCCATTTTTACTTTTGCTCAACTGTTTTGATTCTTAAATTCCACATATGAGTGACACCTTTTGTCTTTCTGTGAGTGACTTATTTTGCTTAGTATTATGCACACTAGCTCTATCCATGTCGCAGCAAAGAGCAAGATCTCATTCATTTTTATGGCTGAATACCATTCCATTGTATATATACCATAACCTTTCATCCATTCATCTTTGATAAACACTGGGATGCTTCCATAATTTGACTATTATAAATATTGGTGCTATAAAAATGGGGGTGCATGTATTCCTTCAAGTTAGTGTTTTTGTATTTTAAGAGTAAATGTACAGTAGTGTGAATACTTGATAATAGGGTAGCTCTAATTTCAAATTTTTGAGGAATCTCCATCCTCTTTTCCACAGTGGATGTACCCATTTTCATTCCCATCAACAGTTCAAGAGGGTTCCTTTTTCTCAACTTCCTTGCCAATACTTGTTTCTTGTGTTGTTAATTTTAGCCATTATGACAGGTGTGAGATGATATCTCACTATAGTTTTGATTTGCATTTTCCTGGTAATCAGAGTGATAATTAGCATCCCTTCATGTGTTTTTTGGCCATCTACATGATTTCTTTGGAGAAATGTCTATTCATGTCCTCTACACATTTTTTGACTTGGATTATTTGGTTTGGGGGGGTTGAGTTTTATAAGTTCTTTATGTATTTTGGATACCAACCCTTTATGGGATATGCCATTTGTGAAGATCTTTTCCCATTCTGTAGGTTCCCTTTTAGCTTTGTTGATTGTTTTGTTCACTGTGCAGAAATTTTTATTTTGATCTAGTCCCAATAGTTTATTTTTGCTTGTGTTTCCCTTGCTTCATGAGGCATATCTAGAAAAAAGTTGCTAGGGCTGATGTCAAAGAAGTTACTGCCTGTGATCTCTTCTAGGACTTTTTCTTTCATTCAAATCTCCAGAATCTTTATTCAAATCTATAGCAAACATACCACATCTTCTTTATCCATTCATTGTGGATGGACATTTGGCTCTCTCTATAGTGTGGCTATTATTGATAATGCTGCTATAAACATTGGGGTGCATATACCCTTTGGAATATTTTTTTTGTATCCTTTGGGTAAATACTTAGCAGTGCAATTTCTGGATCATAAGATAGTTCTATTTTTAACTTTCTGAGGACACCTCTATACTGTTCTCCAGAGTGGCTGTACCAGTTTGCATTTCCACCAAGAGTGCAAGAGGGCTCCCTTTTCTCCCCATCCTTGCCAAAACCCTTTGCTTCTTGTATTGTTAATTTTAGCCATTCTGACAGATGTGAGGTGGTATCTCATAATTTTGATTTGTATTTCCCTGACAGTGATGTTGAACATCTTTTCATGTGTCTATTAGCCATATGGATGTCTTCTTTGGAAAAGTGCCTATTCATGTCTTTCACCTATTTCTTAATGGATTATTTGTTTTTTCAGTGTTGAGTTTAATAAGTTCTTTATAGATTTTGGATACCAACCTTTTATCAGATATGTTTTTGCAAATATTTTCTCCAATTACATAGGCTACCTTTCAGCTTTGTTGATTATTTCCTTTGCTGTGCAGGAGCTTTCATGAAAACTGGACCATTTTCTTACAACCATAAACAAAAATAAATTCAAAATGGTTGAAAGACCTAAATGTGAGACAGGAAAACATCAAAATCTTAGAGGACACGGGCAGAAACCTCTTTGACCTCAGCTGCAGCAACTTCTTACAAGACACATTGCTGGAGGCAAGGGAAACAAAAGCATAAATGAATTACTGGGACTTCATCTTCCAGGATTTTTATGGTTTAAGGTCTCACCTTTAGGTCTTTCATCCATTTTGAATTTATTTTTGTGTATGGTATAAAAACAATCCAATTTCTTTCATTTGCATGTTGCTGTCCAGTTTTCCCACTGGCATTTGGTGAAAAGACTGTCTTTTTCCCCATTGGATATTCCTTCCTCTTTTGTTCAAAGATTAACTGACCATATAGTTGTGTGTTTATTTCTTGGTTTTCTATTCCGTTCCATTAATCTGTGTCTACTTTTGTGCCAGTACCACACTCTTTTTATTACTACAGCTTTGTAATAAAACTTAAAGTTTGGAATTGTGATGCTTCCAGTTTTGTTTTCCTTTTTCAAGGTTGCTTTGGTTATTCAGGGTCTTTTGTTGTTTCATACCAATGTTAGAATTGTTTTGCTCTAGTTTTTTGAAAAGTGCTGTTGGCATTTTGATAGAGATTGCATTAATTGTGTAGACTGCTTTGGGTAGTATAGACATTTTAACACTAATTATTCTCACAATCCATGAGCATGGAATTTCCTTTCTTTGTATCATTTTCAATTTTTTTTGTCAGTGTTCTAGTTTTTAGAGTACAGGTTTTTCACCTCTTTGGTTAGATCTATTCCTAGATATCTTATTATTTTGGATGCAGTTATTAATTTCTCTCTCAATGGATTCATTATTGATGTATAAATATGCAGCAGATATCTGTACATTGATTTTGTATCCTGTGACTTTACTAAATTCATTTACCAGTTCTAGCGTTTTTTAGTTGTCTTTGGCTTTTTTAATATACAGTATCATGTCATCTGCAATTGAAAGTTTCACTTCTTCCTTACCAATTTGATGACTTCTACTTTTTGTTGTTGTTATCTGATTGCTGTGGCTAGGATTTCCGGTCATCTGTTGAATAGACATCCTTTTCTTGTTCTTGATGTTAGGGGAAAAGCTCTCAGTTTTTTCCTGTCAAGGATGGTGTTATCTGTTTTCATATAAGGCCTTTATTTTGTTTAGGTATATCTTTAAATCTACTTTGTTAAGGTTTGTTTGTTTTTTTTTTTTTATCAAGAAAGGATGTAGTGCTTTGCCTAATGCTTTTCCTGCATCTATTGAAATAATCATATGGTTCTTATCCTATCTCTTATTGGTGTGATATATTACACTGATTAATTACCAAATAGCAAATCACCATTGCAACCAAGGAATGAATCTCACTTGATCATGGTAAATGATTCTTTTAATGTACTGTTATATTAAATTTGCTAGTATTTTAGTGATTATTTCTGATCCATCTTCATCCAGTTTTGCTATCAGACTAATGTTGGCCTCATAGAATCAGCTTGGAAATTTTGTTCCTTTCCTATTTTTTTTGAATAGTTTGAAAAGACCAGGTATTAACTCTTCTTTAAATGTTTGGTAGAATTCCTCTGTGAAGCCATCTTGCTCTGGACTTTCATTTGTTTGGAGCTTCTTGGTTATTAATTCAATTTCTTTGCTGGTTATTGGTCTGTTCAAGTTTGCTATTTCTTTTTTTTAAAAGATTTTATTTATTTATTTGACAGAGAAAGAGATCACAAGCAGGCAGAGAGAGAGAGGAGGAAACAGGCTCCCCGCCAAGCAGAGAGCCCAATGCAGGCCTCAGTCCCAGGACCCTGAGATCATGACCTGAGCTGAAGGCAGAGGCTTTAACCCTCTGAGCCACCCAGGTGCTCCAAGTTTTCTATTTCTTCCTGTTTCAGTTGTGGTAGTTTATATATTCTAGGAATTTATCCATTTCCTCTATGTTGTCCATTTTCTTGGCATATGGCTTTTTCATAATACTGTTATAATTATTTGTATTCCTGTAGTGTTGGTTGTTATTTCAACTCTCTTATTTGTGAGTTTATTTATTTGAATTATTCCTCTTTTTTCTTAATAAGTCTGGCAAGACGTTTATCAATTTTATTGATTTTTTTCAAAGAACCATATCCTGGTTTCATTTTTTAAAAATTTTGTATATCATTTATTTCTTCTTTAATCTGTATTATTTATTCCCTTCTGCAGGTTTTAGATTATTTCTGTTATTCTTTTTCTAACTCCTTTAGGTATAAGATTCATGTTTTTTTTAATCTGAGATTTTTCTTGCTTCTTGAGGTAGGCCTGTATTGCTATATACTCCCTCTTAGGACTGATTTTACTGCATCCCAAATGTTTTGGACCATTGTGTTTTCATTTTCAATTGTTTCTGTGTATTTTTAAATTTCTTCTTTGATTTCTTATTTTATGCATACATCGTTTAGTAACATGTTATTTAACCTCCATGTATTTGTAGTCTTCCTCGATTTTTCCTTGTGGTTTACTTCTAGTTTCATAGTGTTTTGGTCAGAAAATATGCACGATATCATTGTGATCTTTAATTTGCTGAGGTTTGTGTTTCGTGGGCTAATATGTCATCTATTCTGGAGAATATTCCCTTCTCCAGAACACACTTTGAAAGAATGTTTATTCTGCTGTTTTAGAATGGAATGTTCTGAACATATCTGTTAAATCCATGTGTTCCTGTGTGTCATTCAAAACTATTATTTCCTTGTTCAGTTTCTGTTTAGATTATCTGTCCACTGATGTCAGTGGGGATGTTAAAGTCCTCTACCAATGTATTTTTATCAACCTATTCCTTTATGTTTGTTATAAACTGCTTTATGTATTTAGGTGCTCCTACGTTGACTGCACAGATATTTACTGTTGTTATATCTTCTTGTTGGATTGTCTCTTTTATTATGATGTAGTGTCCTTCTTTGTCTCTTGTTACAGACTTTGTTTTAAAGCCTAGTTTGTCCTAAAGAAGTATTGCTACTCTGGCTTTCTTTTGACATCCATCTGTATGATGTTTTCCCATCCTCTCATTTTCAGTCTGCAAGGGTCTTTCAGTCTAAAATGAGTCTCTTGTAGGTAGTATAGATGGGCTTTGTTTTTTCAACCATCCTTTACCCTATGTATTTTGTTTGGACCATTTAGCCCTATTATATTCAAAGTAATTGTTGATGGTTACATATATATATTGCCATTTTATTACTTGTTTTGTGGTTGTGAGGGTTTTATCTGATCTTTCTATTTCTCTCTCTCATGGTTTGCTGGCTTTCTTTAGAGATATATTTGGGTTTCTTTATCTTCACTTTTTGTATATTTATTACTGGTTTTTGATTTGTGGTTACCATTAGGTTTGTAAATAATCTTTTCTGCATGCAGCAATTTGTGATAAGTTGATGGTTATTTAAGTTTCAACCCATTCTTTGCTCTTCTACTCACGTTTTAGGTATATGTTGTCATATTTGACATACTTTTATGAGTTTTTAAATGTGATTTTTTACAGAAATTCATTCATTTTTATTGCTTTTTGGTTTCTTACCTTCATACTGTAACTTTTGATCTTTCATTTCCACTCAAAGTGTTCCTTTTAAAATTTCTTGCAGGGCTGGTTTAATGATCTTGAACTACTTTAGTGTTTTTTTTTTCTTTTTTGGTTGTTGTCGTCATTGTCGTCATTGTGTTTTTGCTTGTTTGTTTTGTCTGACAGACTCTTTATCTCTCCTTCTATTCAGAGTGATAGGCTTGCTGGATGGGGTATTCTTGGTTGCAGTTTTTCCATTCAGCAATTTGAATATATCATGCCACTCTCTTCTGCCATGCAGTTTCTGCTGAAAATCCACAAATAGCCTTATGGAGTTTTTCCTTATATGTAACTGTCTTCTTTTCTCTTGCAACTTAATTTTTTTCTTTATCACTGCTTTTTGCCATTGTAATTGCTATGTGTCTTATTGTGAACCTCCTTGAGCTGATTTTTTTGGGGGGAGAATCTCTGTAGCTCTTGGATCTGGATGTCTGTTTCCTTCCTCAGATTAGGGAAGCTTTCAGCTATTTTTTTTTTCAAATAAATTTTCTGCTCCTTTTTTTCTCACTTTTCCCGGGATCCCTATAAACTAAATATTATTACACCTAGTGGAATCACTTAGTATCCTAAGACTCAATTTACATGATTTTTACCTCTTATTTGCTCAGCTTGGTTACATTCCATTCCTCTTTCTTCAAGGCCATTAATTCATTCTTCTGCTTCCTCCAGCCTACTATTTATTCCATCAAGTGTATGTTTAAATTTCATTTATTGTGTTTTTCATTTCTGATTGGTCCTATCTCTTTGTTAAAGGTTTCATTGATGTTCTTCTCCCCTTTTTTCAAGTTCAGTCAGTATATTTATGATCATTACTTTAAATTCTCTATCAGGTGTATTTTTATATCCATTTTGCTTATGTTTCTTGCTTTTTGTGCACTTGTTCTTTCATTTGGGATGTATTTCTCAGCCTTCTCATTTTTTTTTCTAACTCTCATTGTCTGCTTCTCTGTGTTAGAAAAATCAGCTATATCTCCTGTTCTTGAAGGTAATGTCCTTATGAAGAAGAGGTCCTGAAATATCCTGCAGTGCAATGTCCCATGTTCCCAAGGACATGGCCCATCAGGGAGTGACTCCTCTATCATGCTATCTGTGCTTTGTTGTGTTCTTCCTGCTTTCCCCTTCACCCCATTGTTCTATAATGGCTCTCTTTGCCTGTTCTGAGCATTGTTTGACCTTGGCAGTGGTGGGTGCATTTTACCAAGGTAAATGCTTCTCTTCTTGCCAAATGAAACCTGGAGCCACCATTGCGTGGATTGGGCATGTCTAAGGGGATCTTCAAAGCATGCATAGGTGGGGTGTGCTTTTTTTTAAAGATTTTATTTATTTGGCAGAGTAGAGTGAGCCCAAGTGGGGTGAGCAGCAGGCAGAGGCAGAGGGAGAAGCAGACTCTTCCCTGAGCAAGGAGCTTAATGCAGGGTTCTATCCCAGGACCCTGGGATCATGACCTGAGCCAAAGGCAGACACTTAAACAACTGAGCCACCTAGACACCCCACGGTGTGCCTTTTTAAGAAGGAATGCCTCAGTCTTTTGAAGGGCCCTCTGCAGCTGCTGCAGCTTCCAGGACCAAGGCCCCAAAAAATGTGTGGACTAGGAGACATGGTGCTGGCAAGGTTTGTATTGGTCTTCTGAGGGATGGGCCCCACAGCACTGGGTGTGGGGCAAGCATGACTGGGGAAGACAGATCTGCTGAAGCACAAAGGGTGGGGGGGTTTGGTGCAAGCAAGTGGTGTCAGTGCTACAGTGTTTCCCACAGATGGCCATATATTTATGCTGGGGGAGGAGGGAAATTGTACCTGCCAGCTCCTTTGTTCTTGAACGGGTCTAACTGATCCCTGCCTATCTAAGGCCATGCTCTGCAATGAGTAAATTTCTCTTTTTAAAAAATATTTTATTTATTTATTTGATGGAGAGAAACAGAGCTAGAGAAGGAACACAAGGAGGGAGAGTGAGAGAAGGAGAAGCAGGTTTCCTGTCGAGCAGGGAGCCCAATGTGGGGCTCAATCTTGGGGCTCTGGGATCATGACCAGACTGGAAGGCAGATGCTTAATGACTGAGCCACCCAGGCACCCCAGTGAGTAAATTTCTCACCCTCCCATGTGACCCAGGAACTTTTAAAACTACTGGTTCTATGTTGTATGGACTCAGACTGTTTGGCATGCTGTCTCTTTAAGGTCAGGGACTCAATTTTCTAATGCCATCAGGGCTCCCCCAGAACCCAGCCTATTAATTTTTAAAATTCAAGGCTTTAATTTTCACTGACTGTAAGAACTCATAAAATTTGGCCTGTCTCACTTTCAAAGTCAAATATTATGGGTGTTTGTCTTTCCCATGTGGGGACCTCAGTATAATCATCTACTTGTTGCCCTTCACTGTGCTCCCAGCTCACTCCTATCTGAGAATATCACATTTCATTTTACTTTTTTATTTTTTAAAATATTTTATTTATTTGACAGAGAGAAACACAGCTAGAGAGGGAACACAAGCAGGGGGAGTGAGAGAGGGAGAAGCAGGCTTCCCACTGAGCAGGAAGCCTGATGTGGGACTCGATCCCGAGTCTCTGGGATCATGACCTGAGCTGAAGGCAGTCGCCCAACCAACTGAGCCACCCAGGCGCCCCTATCACATTGCATTTTAAATCTCAAATAGTGTCTTTGACTTTCCTACCCTCTTTGATGTGACTTCTTCTCTACCTTTGGTTATGGGATTTGTTTTGTCAGTCTTTGGGTCATTTTCTGGGTTGTTTACACTTTTGTAAGTGTTATCTAGGCCTATCTGTAGAATGAGGTGAGCTTTGGGTCTCCATACTCTGCCATCTTTCTCTCTCTTCTAGATGTTTGCTGTTTCAAGCCACCATGTTTTAGTTTAAAAAATCCTTAGAACTTTGGCTTTAAGAGACAGTATATACAGGGGATACTAAAAAAATTATGAGCTCAAAGTTGGAGGTTGAATCAGAGTCTGCCTAAGGTCAGGACACAACAAGGTGACATTATCAGTTGGTTAAAAAAACAGCTGAGAAAGACTGTCTCAAACTTGTTTTTGTGGAGGAAACAAAAGTATAAATTAGTTTTCCTGAGAGTTCCTAGCTAAGGCCTGAATCCAGGGGTTAAAATGTACATTGCTTCTGTGGAAGACAACAATAAAACAACACACACAGACACAGACACACACAGACACACACAGACACACACACACATTATTATTATTATTATTATTTAGTCTTTCAGTTTTATTTTTATTTATTTATTATTTCTTTTCTGCTATTTTCATATTTTACTTATGTATATTATATACATAAGTATATATATAATATATGATGCATATTCAGAGCATTTCATTCTAAAACAGCAGGATACACATTCTTCTTGAATGTACATGGAATATTCTCCAGGATAGATCACATACCAGGTCACAAATCAGGTCTCAACTGGCACCAAAAAATTAGGATTATTTGTTGTATATTTTCAGACTACAATAATTTAAAACTTGAACTCAAAAATAAGAGAAAGTTTGGACGGTGGCTCAGTCAGCTAAGTGTCTGTCTTTTGTTCAGGTCATGACTCCAGGGTCCTGGGATCAAACCCCATGTCAGGCTCCCTGCTCATCTGGGAGTCTGCTTCTCCCTCTACCCCTCCCCTGCTCATGGTCTCTCTCCCTCTCTCAAAAAAATAAATCAATATAATCTTTTTTAAAAAAGCAAAAATTTGGAAGGAACACAAATACACAGATGTTAAAGAACATTCTACTAAATAATGAATGGGTCAACCAGGAAACAAAAGAGAATATTTAAAAAAATCAAGGAAACAAAATGAAAATGAAAAAGAACTGTTCAGAACCTTTGGGATGCAGCAAAGATGGTTCTAAGAGGGAAGTATATAGCAATACAGGCCACTCTTGAGAAACAAGAAAAGTCTCAAATGCATAACCCAATTTTACACCTATAGCAACTGGAAAAAGAAAAGCAAATAAAGCATAAATGCAGCAGGAGAAGAGAAGTAGTAAAGATTAGTTTAGAAAACAATGAAATAGAAACCAGAAGAACAGTGAATAAATAATTGAAACAAGAAGCTGGTTCTTCTAAAAAATTAATAATATCAATAAATCCCTAGCCAAATGAATATATGGCAAATTATATAGCCATAATATACATAAGTAAATATATATATATATATATAATATATAATGTATATTCAGAGCATTTCATTCTAAAACATTTTAAAACATATATATCTATATATATATGGAGAGAGAGAGAGAGAGAGAGAGAGAGAGAGAGGCCAAATAAATAAAGTAATAAATGAAAGAATAGAGATCACAACCAACATTGAAAAAGTACAAAAAAATTATAAGAGCATATTATGAACAACTGTATGCCAACAAATTATACATCTAGAGGAAATGGATGCATTCTTAGAGACATAAACTATGACATAAAAACTTCCTGAAACAAGAAGAAATAGAAAACCTGGACAGACCCATAACCAGCAAAGAAATTGAATCAGTGACCAAAAGTCTCCTAACAAACAAGAGTCAAGGACCAAATTTCCTCCCAGAGGGATTCTACCAAATATTTAAAGAAGAATTAATACATATTATTCTGAAGATGATTAAAAAAATAGAAATGGAAGGAATACTCAGTCTACAAGGGCAACATTCCCTTGATCCTAATACCAGACAATGACCCCACCAGAAAGGAGAATTATACACCAATATCCCGGATGAAGATGGATGTAAAAATCCTCACCACTATACTAGGCAATGGGATCCAACTGTACATTATGAGGATTATTAACCACAGTCAAGTGGGACTTATTCCTGGGCTGCAAAGGTGGCTAAACATTCACAAATCAATCAATATAATATCTCACATTAATAAAAGAAAGGGTAAGAACCATATGATCATCTAAATGGATGCAGAAAAAGCATTTGACAAAGTATAGTATAGCTTCTTGATTAAAACCCTCCACCATGTAGGAATAGAGGGAACATACCTCAATATCATAAAATCCATCTATGAAAAAACCCACAGTGAATATCATCCTCAATGGGGAAAAATGAGAGTTTTTCCCCTAAGATCAGGAATAAGACATGTATATCCACTGTCGTCACTGTTACTCCATATAATACTAGAAGTCCTAGCCTCAGCAATAAGACAACAAAAAGAAATGAAACACATTCAAATTGACAAAGATGAAGTCAAACTCACTCTTTGCAGATGACATAGTATTCTACCTTGAAGATCCAAAAGACCTCACTTCAAAATAGCTAGAACTCATACAGGTATTCAGGAAAATGGCAGGACATAAACAAAATGTACAGAAGTCAGTTACATTTCTATACACTAACAATGAGACAGAAGAAAGAGAAATTAAGGAAACAATCCCATTTACAATTGTACCAAAACCCATAAAATACCTAGGAATAACCTAACCAAAGAGAGAAAGGATCTGGGCTCTGAAAAGTATGGCACACTTATGAAAGAAATTGAGGAAGAGACAAAGAAATGGAAAATTATTCCCTGCTCATATACCGGAAGAACAAATATTGTTAGAATATCTATGCTACCCAAAGCAAGCCACACATTCAATACAACCCCTACTAAAATACTATAAACATTTTTCACAGAGCTAGAACAAATTATCCTAAAATTTGTATGGAATGAGAAAAGACCCTGAATAGCCAAAGGAATATTGAAAAAGAAAACCAAAGCTGGTATCACAATTCTGGACTTTAAGCTCTATTACAAAGCTGTAATCATCAAGACAGTATGGTACCAGTATAAAAACACATAGACCAATGGAACAGAATAGAGATCCCAGAAATGGACCCTCAACTGTATGGTCAACTCATTTTTGACAAAGCATGAAAGAATGTCCAGTGGAAAAAAGACAGTCTCTTCAACAAATGGTGCTGGGAAAACTGGACAGCCACACATAGAAGAATTAAACTGGACCATTTCCTTACACCATACACAAAAATAGACTCAAATGGATGAAAGACCTAAGTGTGAGACAGGAATCTACCAAAATCCTAGAGAAGAATGCAGGCAGAAACCTCTTTGACCTTGGCTGCAGCAATTTCTTGCTAGACAAGTCTCCAAAGGCAAGGGAAACAAAGGCAAAAATGAATTATAGGGACTTCATGAAGATAAAAGCTTTTTCACAGCAAAGGAATTAGTCAACAAAACTAAAAGCAACCAACAGAATGGGAGAAGGTATTTGCAAGTGGTATATAAGATAAAGGGCTAGTATTCAAAATCTATAACAAAGTTATCAAACTCACACCCAAAGAACAAATAATCCAATCAAGAAATGGGCAGAAGATATGAACAGACATTTCTCCAAAGAACACATATAAATGGCCAACTGATACATGAAAAAAAAAATGCTCAACATCACTCGGCATCAGGGAAATGCAAATCAAAACCACAATGAGATACCACCTCACACTAGTCAGAAGAGCTAAAATTAACAAGTCAGGAAACAACAGATGTTGATGAGGATGTAGAGAAAGGGAAACACTCACCTTCTATTTCTGGAAAAGCAAACTGGTATAGCCACTCTGACAAATAGTATGGAGGTTCCTTAAAAACTTAAAAATAGAACTACCCCATGACCTGACAATTGCACTACTGGGTATTTATTCAAAGGACACAAACATAGTCATTTGAAAGGGCACATGCATCCCAATATTTATAGTAGCAATATTCACAATTGCCAAACAATGCAAAGAGCCCAGATGTCCATTGACAGATCAATGGATTGAGAAGATTTGGTATATATATTCAATGGGATACTACTCAGCCATCAAAAAGGATGAAATCTTGCCATTTGCAACAATATGGATGGAACTAGAGAGTATTAGGCTAAATGAAATAGGTCAATCAGAGAAAGACAAATATGATTTCATTCATATGTGGAATTTAAGAAACAAAACAGATGAACATAAGGGAAGGAAAAATAAGATAAGACAAAATCAGAGATGGAGACAACCCATAAGAGACTCTTAACTATAGGAAACAAACTGAGGGTTGCTGGAGGGGAGATGAATGAGGTGGTGGGGTACTGGTGATAGGCATTAAGGAGGGCAGTGTAATGAGCAGTGGTTGTTATACGTAACTGATGAATCACTAAACTCTACCTCTGAAACTAATACTATACTACATGTTATTTATTTGATTCTAAATAAAGTAAATAAAATCACTGGAATTAAATATGTTATATACAGATTAAACAGTGAATTAAAAATGTGAAGAGCATTCATGAACTGGAAGATAAATCTGAAGAATTTATAAAGAATGTACCATGGAAAAAAGATATAAAAATATGAAATTGAAAAAAGGCATGGATATAATGGAAGTCTATCATGAGTCTGATTGCAATTCTAGGAGAGGATAGAGATGATGTGGGAAAAGCAATATTTGAATAAATTATATGTGAGAGAATTTTTTTGGAATTGATGAAAAGCATTAGTGCTCAGGAAAGGAAAACCCAGCTTAAAAAGTAAAAATGAAAAGAAGCAACATTTAGAAAAATCATAATAAAATATAAGAGCACTAAAACCAAATATATATTGAAAAGCAATAAGGGAAAAATATTACCTAATAAGAGTAACATTTATATTTGCAATTCACTTCTCAATGCAGTAATGAAAACAGAGAGAGGAATAATATCCTCAAAGTCCTATGAGAAAATACTATTAAATCAGTATAGTGTATTCACCAAAATTCTTTTCAAGAATTCAAGAATGAGGATGAAATAAATACATTTTTTTATTGTTACTAAAATTTTTTCCAGTGTTCGAAGATTCATTCCCCATTCCCCACACCCAGTGCTCCATGCTTTAGGTGTCCCCAGTACCCACCACCAGGCTCTCCCATCCCTCCACCCCCCTCCCTCCAAGTCCCTCAGTTTGTTTCTGTGTCCAAAGTCTCTGTTGTTTCGTTTCCCTCCCTAGATTACCCTAGTTCCATTTTCAAGCAAACAACTGAGAGTATTTTATCAACAGGCCTTCAGTATAAGGGGTTCTATGAGATACACATAAGGAGGAAGAAAAAAGGTCCCAGAAGGAAGAACTTAGAGACAAAAAGAAATGGTAAACAAGTAAAATGTAAACATGTACATAAAAAGAAGCCAACATTGACTTGGGAAGATTCCTAAAAAAATTAAAGATAGAGCTACCCTATGACCCTGCAATTGTACTACTGGACATTTACCCCAAAGATACAGATGTAGTGAAAAGAAGGGCCATATGTACCCCAATGTTCATTGCAGGAATGGCCACAATCGCCAAACTGTGGAAGGAGCCAAGGTGCCCATCAACAGATGAATGGATAAAGAAGATGTGGTACATATATACAATGGAATACTATGCCTCTATCAGAAAGGAGGAATATCCAACTTTTGTAGCAACATGGACTGGACTGGAAGAGATTATGCTGAGTGAAATAAGCCAAGTAGAGAAAGTCAAGTATCACATGGTTTCACTTACTTGCCGTGCCTGAGGGGTAACCTGGAGGACAGTGGGAGAAGGAAAGTAAATGGGAACTAGGGTAATCTAGGGAGGGAAATAAAACAACAGAGACTTTGGACACAGAAATAAACTGAGGGACTTGGAGGGAGGGGGGTGGAGGGATGGGAGAGCCTGGTGGTGGGTACTGGGGACACCTAAAGCGTGGAGACTGGGTGTGGGGAATGGGGAATGAATCTTGGAACACTGGAAAAAAAATTAAGTAACAATATAAATAAATAAATAAATAAATAAATAAATAAATAAATAAATAATCTTTAAAAAAAGAATAATGGTAAGGAAAAAATAGGTAAATAGAAAACAGAGACATAACAGAAAAGTAAAAAGCTGAAAGTTGATTATTTTTAAAAACTTATGAAAGTGACAAACTTCTGGCAAGACTGATCAAGAGGAAAATGAGAAGATACCAATAAAAATATTATAACAAAAAAGAGGACATAAGTGTAAGTGCAACGTTTAAAAATCTGAATATAAGAATATAAGAACTTCAAGCAAATAAATTCGAAAAGTGATATGAGATAGAAAAATTCTTAGAAAACCATAACTTAACTATATTAACAAGTAGAAATAGCAGACTGGAATGATTCTATAATTACTTAAAATATGATATCAGTATAAAGAATATAGTAGCCCCAGATGTTTTTATTTGAAAGTTGTGCCAAATATTTGAAGAACACATAGTTCCTTGGATAACCTCTGTCAGAAAACAGAATGAAAGGAAATCATTCCCACTTCATTTTATGTCACTAAAATAAAATAGAGAAACTGAGAACCATGGAAAAATTAGAAACCAAGCTCACTCAAAAACAAAATATCAAATTCCTAAATAAATAATTAATGACTAAATCCAGCAGTTTTTATTTATCCTAGGATTGTGAGATTAGTTTAACACAAGAAAAATCTCTAGTGTAATTCACATTAGCAAATTAAAATGGAAAATTAACATGTCATCTCAAGAAATACAGAATACACATTTAATAAAGTTCCAAGTCTACTCATTTAAAAAAGATCCTGTTGGCGAACTAAGAATAAGCTGGATCTTCATTTTTTAAGATTTTATTTACTTATTTCACAGAAAGAGAGAGACAGAGATTGAAAAGGAGCAGTAGTAAGCAGATGGAGAGGGATAAGCAGGCTATCCACTGAGCAGGGAGCCCTGAAGTGGGGCTTTGGTCCCAGGACCCTAAGATAATGACTTAAGCCAAAGGCAGACTGAAACCAACCGAGCTACCCAGGAGCCTGGAATTCCTTTAACCTATTAAGTGAAATATATTAACTGAAATATAAAAAAAATTAACCTTGATGTTAGTGGGATGTTAAAATCCCCTACTAATGTATTATTATCAGCTAGTTCCTCTATGCTTGTTATTAACTGCTTTATATATTTGGGTGCCCCTATGTTGACTGCACAAATATTTACAGTTGTTATATCTTCTTATTGGATTGTCCCTTTTGTTATGATATAGTGTTCTTTGTCTCTTGTTACAGACTGCTTTATCTTATTTTTAAAAGATTTTTTATTTATTTATTTGACAGAAAGACATAGCGAGAGAGGGAACAGAAGTAGGGGGAGTGGGAAAGGGAGAAGCGGGCTTTCCACCAAGCAGGGAAACAGATGCAAGGCTCAATCCCAGGGCCCTGGGATCATGACCTAAGCTGAAGGCAGATGCCTAACAACTGAGCCACCCAGGCACCCCTCGACTTTGTTTTCAAGTCCAGTTTGTCCTATGGAAATATTTCTACTCTGGTTTTCTTTTGACATCCGTCTGTATGATGTTTTTCCATTCTCCCACTTTGAATCTACAGGTGTGTGTTGCTCTAAAATGGGTCTCCTATAGGCAGCATATATACACAGGTCTTATTTTTTAATCTAATCTGTCACCCTATGTACTTTGATAGGAGTGTCTAGTCCATTTACATTCAAAGTAATTATAGAGAGATGTGTATTTTTTGCCATTTTATTACTTGTTTTGTGATTGTGTCTGAGGATTTTCTCTGATTTCTCTGATCTTCTCTTGTTTTTTCTCTCTTTGCTGATTTTCTTTAGTGTTCTTTTTTATTTATTTCTCTTTACCCTTTGCATATTCATTTACTGGTTTTTG
Source organism: Spilogale gracilis (assembly GCA_004023965.1). Lineage (NCBI taxonomy): Eukaryota > Metazoa > Chordata > Mammalia > Carnivora > Mephitidae > Spilogale > Spilogale gracilis. The sequence goes on from PITA01002952.1 coordinate 49,594, forward strand.
ATTTGAGGTTACAATTAGTTTTGTCTATAATCTCTTCTGCATATAGCCATCTATATTAAGTTGATGGTCATTTAAGTTTGAAGCCATTCTTTTTCCTTTTCTCCTCACATTTTAGGTATATGTTATTATATTTAATATCATTTTATTGTGATTTCCTTGAGTTATTTTTACAGAAATGTTTATCTTTACTGATTTTGTGTTTCCTACCTCTAAATTTTCACTTTTGGTCTTTCTTTTCCACCCAGAGAGTCCCTTTTAATATTTCTTGCAGCGCTGGTTTAGTGGACATTAACTCCTTTAGTTCCTGGTTGTCTGAGAAATTCCTAGTCTCTCCTCCTATTCTGGATGATAGCCTTACTGGATAGAGTATTCTTGGCTGTGCTTTTTCCCCATTCAGTAGTTTGAATATATCATGCCACTGTCTTTTGGCTTGAAAGTTTCTGTTGAAAAACCTAACCTTATGGGTTTTCCATTAGAAGTTATTTTCTTCTTTTGCCTTGTGGCTTTTAGAATTTTTCTTTAACACTATATTTTGCAAGTTTAATTACAATATGTCATGGTGTTTTTTTTTATATTTTGGGGGTCCTGGCTTTCTTCTGGATCTAGATATCTGTTTCATTCTTCAAATTAGGAAAGTTTTCAACTATTATTTCTTCACATAAATTTTCTACCCCCTTATTTTCTCTTCTCCTTCTGGGACTCCTGTAATACAAATGTTATTACACTTGATGGAATCACTGATTTCCCTAAGTCTATTCTCATTTTGCATAATTCTTTTCTCTCTCCTTTGTTCAGTGTGACTACTTTCCATTACTCTGTCTTCTAGGTCAGTATTTCATTCCACAGCTTTCCCATCCTGCAGTTCATTTGATCAAGCATATTTCTCATTTTATTCATTCTGACTTTTATTTCTGCTATATTATCCCTTATCTCTGTTAAGGGTCTCACTCATGTCTTCCACTCTTTTCTCAAGTCCAGTGAGTATTTTTGGGATCCTTGCTTTAAATTCACTATAGGCATGTTATGTATATCTGTTTCATTTAACCCTCTGGCTGTGGCTTTGTGCTCTTCTTTTACTTGGGATAAATTTCTGTCTCCTCATTTTATCTGCCTCTGTGTCTGCATCTGTGTGTTAAGAAAGTCAGCTTTGTCTTCTACTCTTGAGAGTGGCGATACTATTAAAAAAAATTGCTGGCATGCTCTGATTGCAGTATCCCCTATTCATCAGAACCGAGCACTTCAGGAGAGTATCTTATGTGTTTTGCTTATGTCCTGCTATTATGTCTCAGTCACTTTTCCTTTCAATACAGTTGTCTACACTGACTGTTAGGGCTATGCTTGCTCTCTGTGTTGTTAGTGGGACCCATTCAGGCCTTCCCTAATGGGGCATGCCCAACAGGGAACTTTGTAGCAGGAAAACACAGCAAAATTTGTAATGGGACACTAGCCCTATGCCAAATCCTCTGAAGCACTGCAGTGACTGGAAGCTGTATGCCAGGGTGGCTGTGGGGTGAGAGGCTGTGCACGGCACTTGATAATATCTTGGTGGGGCTGGGTCCTGAGTACTGTGGTGGTTGGGGGGCATGCAGCTGGGTACAGTGCAGTGTTTGGGCTTGGCACGGTGGCCAGACATAGTGGGCAACAGCAGCTGTGGACTTGGCAGCTTGTCAGAGCATGTGACAGCAATTTGGGGCACATGGCTGGGCAAAGCATGTGATGGTGGCTGGGGTACAAAGCTAGGTATGGTGTGGTGGTTGGGCCTGGCATGGTCAATCTCACAGGGCATGGTGGCAACTATGCACCCAGCATCTGGGCAGGGTACATGTGCAACTTTAACAAAATTTGCCCAGAGCCTAGGGCCAAAGCTATCAGGCTTGGAGTGGGTGAGTCCTCTGGAGAGTTCATAGGCATGGTGCACTGCTAGGGGTTAGGTAACAAGTATCTGTGTAGCTCTGCTTCCCACAGGTGTCTCTGTGTTTATGCTGGAGAGCAGGGAAGGAAAATGGTACATGCCAACTTCCTCACTTTCAAAGATGCCCCTCAACACATAATGAAATCAGTATGAACAGATCTGATTCCTGTTTGTCCCCTCTGTTGTGTTAACTGCTGTTTTTATGTTTCCTCTCTGTGCAGGCTGCTGTCTGTTTAAGGGTGGCAGCCCAACTATAACTTGCTCTCCTGGCTGGTCCAGTACGGCCCCATCTGACTTTTAGTGTTCAGCCCCTCTGGGTGTTAAAAGCCAAACATTATGGGAAATGAGAGATCCTTGGTGTAAGGACCTGTTTCTCTGCCTTCTTCATGTGCCTGGCTACCTGCTTCCTCTGGGCAGCATTGCTCTACCTTTCTGACCTTCCTAACCTTGCAGATGAATCTTCTTCTCTGTATTTAGTTGTGTTGTTTGTTCTGCCAGTCTTGAAATCACTCTCTGGTTTATTTCCTTGAATGAGGATGATATCCAGTTGAAAATGCGGGCTGGTGTGAGTCAGGGTCCTCCTGTTCTTTTATCTTCCCAAACCCCTTATTGATATAGTTTTTAATTAAATTTTGGAAACTGAGTCCTCTAATTAAATTTTGGAAAGTAAGTCTTCTAATTTGTGCTTTTTTGAGATGATTTGGCTCTTCTAATCTCCTTGGATTTCCACATGAGTTTTAGGATCAACTTGTCAATTTCTGCAAAGAAGTCAGCTGAAATTTAGATAGGAAATTGTGTTGAATCTATAGATCAATTGGAGTATGTTGATATCTTAAGAATGTTAAGTCTTAGGTTCATGAACGTAACATGTTATTCCATTTACTTAGCTTCTCTTTAATTCCTTTCAATAATTATATGTAGTTTTGGAGTATAAGTTTTACATTTTAAAAATAATTCTAAGTACTTTTTATGCTGTTGTAAATTGGACTGTTTCTCTAATTTCATTTTGTTTGCTTTTGCTCTTTTAAAGAAATAGAATTGACTTTTATATATTGATCTTTATCCTCAAACATAGCTGAACTCATTTCTTAATCCTAGTAGATTTTTTTCAGTTAATTCCCTGTAACTTTCTATATATAACTGCAAATAAATATATCTTCCATTCCAATATGGATGCCTTTTATTTCCTTTTATTGCTGCTATAAATATTAGGGTTGATATGTCCCTTCTTTTCTTGCATAATTACCCTGACTAGAACCTCTAGTACAATGTTGAAAAGATGAGTTGAGAACAGCCAGCCTTCTCTTGTTCCTGATTTTAGGAACATTAACATTCCATCTTTCACAATTAATTATACTATTAGCTCTGTAATGTGTGTGTTTATAGCTGCCTTTTATCAGGTTAAGGAACTTCCCTTCTATTCTCGGTTTTTATATTATTATTATTATTATTATTATTATTATTATTATTATTATTATTATTATTTTATGTTAGTCACCATAAAGTACATGATTAGTTTTTGATGTAGTGTTTCATGATTCATTGTTTGTGTATAACAGCCAGTGCTCTAGGCAATATGTGCCCTCATTAATACCTGTCATTGAGCTAACCCTCCCAAAACATTCAGTTTATTTCTCAGAGTCCATAGTCTCTCATGGTTTTTCTCCCTCTGTGATTTCCCCCCTTCATTTTTCCCTTCCTTCTAACGTTCTCCATGCTAGTCTTTATGTTCTACAATAAGTGAAACCATATGAAAATTTACTTGCTCTGCTTGGCTTATTTCACTTAACATAATCTCCCGCAGTCCCATTCATGTTGATTCAAAAGTTGGGTATTCATCTTTTCTGATGGCTGAGTAATATTCCATTGTATATATGGATCACATCTTATTTATCCATTTGTCTCTTTCCACACTTTGGCTATTGTGGCCATTGCTGCTATATACATTAGGGTGCATATGGCCCTTCTTTTCACTACATCCGTACCTTTGGGGTAAATACCCAGTAGTGCAATTGCTTTGTCATAGGGTAGCTCTAATTTTCATTTTTTAGAAGCCTCCACATTGTTTTCCAAAGTGGTTGTACCAACTTGCATTAGCACCAACAGTGTAAGAGGATTCCTTTTTCTCCACAACCTCTCCAAAATTTATTGCTTCTTGCCTTGTCCGTTTTTGCCTCTAACTGGTGTAAGGTGGTATCTCAATGTGGTTTTGATTTGAATTTCCCTGATGGCTAAGGATGATGAACATTTTTTCATGTGTCTGTTACTGATTTATATGTCTTCTTTGGAGAAGTGTCTGTTCATGACTTCTGCCCATTTTTTGACTTGATTATCTGTTTTTGGGTGTTAAGTTTGAGCAGTTCTTTGTAGATCTTGTATATCAGCCCTTAATCTGTAGTGCCATTTGCAAATATCTTTTCCCATTCCATGGATTGCCTCTTTAGTTAGGACTCTTTTGTGCATGGTATTGCACAAGTCTTCTGTTTCTCTATTGATTTAATGCATAGCTCTATTCATTATTGAAAATGGAGTATTAAAGTATCCAGCTTTTGTCATTGAATTTCTCCCTTCAGTTCTGTCAATTTTTGCTCCATCTATTTTGGGGCTCTGTTCTTAAGGTTATGTATTTATAATGATTATATATTCTTTAAGGATTGACCATTTTGTCTTTATAAAGTGTCCTAACATATCTTTAGCAATGTTTATGAACATCTACTTTATCTGACATTAGTATAGGATCTCCAACTTCCTTCTGGTTGCAGTTTGTATGATGTATTTTTTACTTTCTTTTATTTTCAACCTATTTGTACCTTTGAATCTAAAATGTATAACCCATAAACAACATACACTTGGATCACATTTAATCCAATCAGAGATTTTCCTGCCCTTTTATTGAATTGCTTAATCCATTTATATTTAATGTTATAATGGGTGTAGTTAGATTTAAATGTTCTATTTTTCTTTTACTTTTCCATGAAGCTTGTGTCTTTTTTCTTCTATTCCACTTTTACTGCTTTCTTTTGCATTAAGTAAATGTTTAATGATTTTTACTGTATATTTTTGGTGTTTTTATTTGTTGCTCTAGGACCTTCCATATACATTTCAACTATCAGAATCTACTTCGAATTTATACTAACTTAATTCTGATAAGAAATAGAAATGTTACCCCTATATAGCTCAATTCCATCTTCTTTTTGTGCTTTTTCATGCATACAATAGCTGTATATGCTAAAAAACCAACAATATATTATAATTATTATTTTATATCTTTTTTGTTTTGAATAAGCTGAGAAAACTGAGGACAGCATGTACATATTTACATACTTTTTCTTCTTTTATATTTAGTCTCTTATTCTGTTCATTTGTTCCTGGATTTACTTTGACTATATTTTACCTGCTCTTTGTATTAAGCTATCAGCTTTATTTGGTATTACACTCTAGACACCATTAGCTATCTGATTCCTTGCTCATGCACTCATGCTGCCTCTCCTTTTCCCTCTCCCTCTCTTCTCTTTTCATAATGCCCCAAGTTATATGTTACTCTGGCAAAGGTACTTCTTGAAGTTAGTCTTTGAAATGTGTTCTGGCCCCAGGAGGGGTCTTTTTTTATTGTGTTATGTTAGTCACCATACAGTCCATCATTAGCTTTTGATATGATTCAATGATTCATTATTTGCATATAAAACCCGGTGTTTATTTCAACATGTGTCCTCTTTAATACCCATCACAGACTTACCTTATCCTCCCATCCCCCTCTCCTCTGAAACCCTCAGATTGTTTCCTGAAGTTCACAGTCTCTCGTGGTTCATCCTCCCCCCTCCCTGATTTCCCCTCCTTTCATTTTCCCTTCCTCCCCCTAATGTCCTCCATGATACTCCTTACGTTCCACATATGAGTGAAAACATATGATAATTGTCTTTCTCTGCTTGACTTATTTCATGTTGCATAATCCCTTCCAGTTCCTTCCATGTTGATGCAAATGGTGAGTATTCATTCTTTCTGATGTCTAAGTAGTATTCCATTGTATATATGGACCACATTCATCTGTTGAAAGGAGTCACAACTCCTTCCACAGTTTGGCTATTGTGGCCATTGCTGTTATGAACATTGGGGTTCATGTGCCCTTTCTTTTCACTACATCTGTATCTTTGGGGGTAAATACCCAGTAGTGCAGTTGCTGGGTCATAGAGTAGCTCTATTTTAAACTTTTTGAGGAAACTCTGTACTGTTTTCCAAAGTGGCTGTACAACTTGCTTTCCACCAACAGTGTTAGAAGGTTCCTCTTTCTCGACACCACCTCCAACATTTGTTGTTTCTTGCCTTGTTAACTTTTGCCATTGTAAGTAGTGTAAGGTGTTATCTCAATGTCATTTTGATTTGAATTTCCCTGTTGGCAAGTGATGTTGAACATTTTTTCATGTGTCTGTCACTCATTTGTATGTCTTCATTGGGGGGAGAACTGTCTGTTCATATCCTCTGCCCATTTCTTGACATGATTATTCTATTTTGGGGTGTTGAGTTTGAGGAGTTCTTTATAGATTTTGGATATCAGCCCTTCATCTGTAATGTCATTGGCAAATATCTTCTCCGATTCCATGGGTTTCCTCTTAGTTTTGTCAACTGTTTCTTGGCTGTGCAGAAGCTTTTTATCTTAATGAAGTCCCAAAAGTTCATTTTCACTTTTGTATTTGGAGATGTGTTTTCAAAGAAGTTTCTGTGGCTGATGTTGAAGTGGTTACTGCCTATCTTCTCCTCTAGGATTTTGATGGATTCCTTTCTCACACAGAAGTCTTTCATCCATTTTGAGTTTGGTGTAAGAGAACGACCAAGTTTCATTCTTCTGTATATAGGATTTTTCTGCCCCTTTCTCTCGTCCTTTCTAGTGAACTATGTGGCCTATATTTAACCTATTTCTCTTAATTAAAATAATGCATGCTCTTAATTAATTATTGTTTTAAGAGTACATTTAGGCTTGAGCTTCTCTGCACTCAGTTTCAAGTAAAGTCAGTTCCTTAGGGGAAAGTTTCAGAGCTTTCTTGTCCTTTGGATTGCCTCTTTCCATGGGCAAACCCTCTGAGCCACTTCTGTGAGTGTTGGGTGGGTAAGTCACCTCAGTCTTCTCCATTTGCCTATCCTGATGCAAAACCTCTGGCATATGAACAATTTAAAGTGAGGGTGATCAGGAACCAAATATTCTGAACCTGTTGTACCCTGAGGAATAGCCTTCATCCCATGGGTAGGAATTAGGTAGAGATAAGGGAATCTTCAACCTCTTAGCCACACTTGCCATTGCAACTTGGAGCCAGAAAGGATATGAAGTTCTCACCGTCTGTTCCACCTAGTGAGGCAGCATATCATTTGATTGAATGATCTCCTTAAGGAGAAAGGTAGCTTCGTCTTCTTGGCCACACATACCTAGAATGGAGGTTCCATCAAGCTAAACTTGAGGGGTAGTAGTGAAGGTTATGGCACAAATGTCACAGACTTTCATTGTTCTTACATAATTTTGGTAGATTTTCTTGGATAAATGCATCTTCATGTACTATATTCCATTAAGACAATTTCTAGAGACTTTAAAAGGTTGCATTTTAAAAAAAATAATATGTGTCAGTTTTCCTTGTTTTACTGGGGAGTGGGTCCATGGAGCTCCAAATTATGGAAGTAAAAGTGTCACCATTGATTCTTATGCATTAATCTTGTATCCTGAAACTTTGCTGAACTTATTTTTTGGTTCTAGGATTCTTATAGTTTTGGGGGATTTCTATGTGCAGTTGACCTTGAACAATATATTGGTTAGGGTCACAAATCCTCCTTACACAATTGAGAATCTACATATAATGTTTAACTCCCCCAAAACTTAGCTGTTAACAGCCTACAATTCATCAGAAGATTTATCAATAATATAAACAGTTTATTAACACAATTTGTGTGTTAATGTATTATATACTGTATTCTTAAGCTAGAGAAAAGAAAATGTAGGAAAATCATAAGGAAGAGAAAATACATTAATATTACTATACTGTATTTATTGAAAAAATCTGCATTTAAGTGAACCCACACAGTTCAAACCTCTGTTGTTCAAGGTTCAACTGTAGATAATTATGACTTTGAAAATTTGGGATTATTTTATTTATTCTGTTCCAAACTGTATGTCTTTTGTTTCTTTTTACAACCTTAATGCAGTGGTTAGACTTCCAGTACCACGTCATGAGAATGGAGAATGTGGGCATCCTTACACTAGTTCTGATCTTAGTGGGGAAAGCACTCAGTCACTTTAAAGGTAGTGGTGAACATAGATATTTGTTGTAGAAGTTACTACAACAACTTTAAGTAATTCACCTCTATCCCCAACTTGCTGATAATTTTTATCATCAGTGGTTATTTATGAACTGCTTTTTTGTGTAAATTCATAAATTTTTCTTCCTTATCTTATCAATATCATGGATTACACTGATTTTTTAGTGTTAATCTACCCTTGCATACCTATACTGAATTCAACTTAATCATTGAATATAGATAGTTCTTTGTATGCAATTTTGGATATTATTTGACAATATTTTCTCTTTTTTTAATTTATTTATTTCTCACCATAGCACATACCCTCCCCAATGTCCATCACTCAGCCACCCCATCCCTCCCACCCCCACCCCTCCAGCAACACTCAGTTTGTTTCCTGAGATTAAGAGTCTCTTATAGTTTGTCTCCCTCTCTGGTTTCATCTTGTTTCATTTTTCCCTCTCTTCCCCTATGATCCTGGGTCTAGTTTCTCAAATTCCTCATATTAGTGAGATCGTATGATAATTGTCTTTCTCTGATTGACTTATTTCACTTAGCATAATACCCTCTAGTTCCATCCATGTCATGACAAATGACTATATATATATATATATATATATATATATATATATGACTATATATATACTATATATATGACTATATATATACCACTATGTATATGTGTGACTATACATATATAGTCACAAATATATATATATATGTATATATATACACATATATATACCACTTCTTTATCTATTCATCTGTTGATGGACATCTAGGCTCTTTCCATAGTTTGGCTACTATGGACATTGCTGCTATAAACATTGGGGTGCACATGCCCCTTCAAATCACTACATTTATATCTTTAGGGTAAATACCTAATAGTTCAATTGCTGGGTCATAGGGTGGCTCTATGTTCAACTTTTTTAATTTTATTTTTTTAAGATTTTATTTATTTATTTGACAGAAAGAGAGATCACAAGCAGGCAGAGGGACAGGCAGAGAGAGAGGAGGAACCAGGCTCCCTGATGAGCAGAGAGCCCTATGCGGGCCTTGATCCCAGGACCCTGAGATTATGACCTGAGCCAAAGACAGAGCCTTTAACCTACTGAGCCACCCAGGTACCCTATTTTCAACTTTTTGAGGAATCTCCATACTGTTTTCCAGAGTGGCTGCACCAGCTTCCGTTCCACCAACAGTTTCCTGCATGTTTTCTGGTCAGAAATCTTCTGTAATTCTTATCATTGTTCCTCTTGCAGGTGAGGTGCCTCCCCCATTTCTCTTATGCCTTCTTTCAAGACTTTCTCTTTGTCTCAAAGTTTCTGAAGTTGGTTGTAGTTATAGGTACAAGAATCTTTACTTTTATCTAGTTACCTTTTTTGTCTCTCCTCTTGCCTTTCAGGCTTTGCTTTAGGTTGTGCTTCAGAGTGAGTCTCTCTTGAAGCTTTCTCAGTTGTATTTACTGTTATTATTATTCAAGGAATATTAGTGTCATAGAAAGGTGTGAGGATGGGCAGTGTTCTCTAGTCCTCTCATTAAGTTTTAATCTTCAGATTGCCAACTGGCTAGTGTTTGGGGGTTGTGTCTATCAGAAGTATTTTGATCCTTCTCTGGCTACAACATTGTTAGTCTATTACCTTGAAACACTCTCTTCTGTTGAGTATGGCTATTATTTTTCTCCTTAGGTGAATTATGAATGCTGGAGCAGGTTGCTGTGGGTCGTACTTTTCTTTCCCCAGCTGTTATAAAATTTTAGAATTCCAAAGTCCTTCCTTTTGGTATCCAGGCATTTGTTAGGGAGAAGAGCCTAGGAGGAGTTCACAATGGCTACCCTTGTCCCTGCATCAGAGAGGATGAATATCCAACTTTTGTAGCAACATAGACTGGACTGGAAGAGATTATGCTAAGTGAAATAAGCCAAGAAGAGAAAGTCAAGTATCACATGGTTTCACTTACTTGCGGTCCATGAGGGGTAACCTGGAGGACAGTGGGAGAAGGAAAGTAAATGGGAACTAGGGTAATCCAGGGAGGGAAACAAAACAACAGAGACTTTGGACTCAGAAACAAACTGAGGGACTTGGAGGGAGGGTGGTGGAGGGATGGAAGAGCCTGGTGGTGGGTACTGGGGACGCCTAAAGTGTGGAGCACTGGGTGTGGGGAATGGGGAATGAATCTTGGAACACTGGGAAAAAAATTTAGTAACAATAAAAAAACCAGTTAATGTTAAAAAAAAAATGAAACCTGGCAATCCAGAAAGGGATGGCAAGACATATTCAGGGCACTAAATTAGAAGAATATTCAGCCAAGAATACTTATCCAGCAAGAGTGACATTCAAAATGGATGGAGTATAAAGCGCTTCCAGGACTAGCCAGATTTAAAAGATTATTTGACACCAAGATGGCAGTACAGGAAATATTAAGCGGGTGTTCTATAAAAGAGGAAGGAACCCAAGAGTTATAGAGAACAAAAATTTACAGAGGCAATCTATAGAAAAAATGACTTCATAGGCAACATGATGTCAATAAAAACTTACCTTTCAATAATCACTTTCAATGTGAATGGCCTAAATGCTTCCAAAAATGGCACTGGACTCTACATCATTCTTAAAGTTTCTATTCACCAAGAAGATCTAACAATTGTTAATATTTATGCCCCCAACATGGGAGCAGCCAACTACATAAGCCAACTGTTAAGCAAAATAAAGAGTCATATTGATACAAATACATTAATTGTAGGGGATATTAACGTGCCACTCTCAGCAATAGATCATCTAAAGAGAAAATCAACAAAGAAACAAGAGCTTTGAAGACATATTCAGCCAGATGGACCTCATAGATATATTCAGAACATTCCTCCCTAACACAACAGAATACTCATTCTTCTTGAGTGCACATGGAACATTCTCCAGAATAGACCACATACTGGGTCACAAAGCAGGTCTCAACAGATACCAAAAGATTTAGATTATTCCCTGCTCATTCTCGGATGACAATGCCTTGAAACTGGATCTGAACCACAAGAAAAACTTTGGAAGGAATTCAAACACATGGAAGATAAAGACCATCCTGGTCAAGAATGTTTGGATCAACCAGGAAATCAAAGAAGAACTTAAATATTTCATGAAAATCAATGAGAATGAAGACAAATCTGTCCAAAACCTATGGGATAAAGCAAAGGTGGTCCTAAGGTGGAAATACATAGCCATCCAAGCCCCACCCAAAAAACCTGAAAAAAGCCCAAACACAGTAACTCTCTTTGTACCTTAAAGAACTGTAAAGACAACAACAAATTAAGCCAACCCCACACAAAAGAAGGGAAATAATTAAGATTAGAGCAGAGAGCAATGAATTAAAACTAGAGATACAGTAGAACACATCAATGAACAAGAAATTTGTTCTCTGAAAGAATTGATAAGATTGATAAACCAGTGGCCAGACTAATACAAAATAAAAGAGAGGGGAACCAAATTAATAAACTTGTGAATAAAAGTGGAGAGATCATGACTAACATCAAGGAAATAGAAATAATAATCATAAATTATTATCAGGAGTTATATGCCAATAAGTTAAAAAACTTAGAAGATATGGATGCATCCCTGGAAACTTATAAACTTCCAAGACTGAAACAGGAAGAAATTTACAACCTGAATAGAAAATATCTAGCAATGATATTGAAGCAGTGATCAAAAACCTTCCAAAAACCAAGAGCCTAGGGGCGCCTGGGTGGCTCAGTTGGTTAAGCGACTGTCTTTGGCTCAGGTCATGATCCCGGAGACCCAGGATTGAGTCCCACATCGGGCTGCCTGCTCGGCGGACAGCCTGCTTCTCCCTCTCTCACTCCCCTTGCTTGTGTTCCCTCTCTGCCTGTGTTTCTCTCTGTCAAATAAATAAAATCTAAAAAAAAAACAAAACAAAAAACAAAACAAACAAACAAACAAAAAACAAGAGCCCAGGAGCTGATGGATTCCCTGGGGAATTCTACCAAACATTCAAAGAAGAAATACTACCTATTCTCCTGAATCTGTTTCAAAAAATAGAAACAGAAGGAAAACTTCCAGACTCTTTCTATAAAGCAAGTATTATTTTGATACAAAAGCAAAGTCCCCATCAAAAAGGAGAATTTCAGACCAATATCCCTGATGAATATGGATGCCAAGATTCTCAACAAGATCCTAGCTAATTGGATCCAACAGTACATTAAAAGGATTATCCACCATGACCAGGTGGGATTTATCCCTGGGATGCAAGTGTGATTCAACATTCACAAAACAATCAATGTGATAGAACAAATCAATAAGAAAAGAGAGAATCACATGGTCCTCTCAATTGATGCAGGAAAAGTATTTGACAATATACAACATCCTTTCCTGATTAAAACTGTTCAGAGTATAGGGATAGAGGGAACATTCCTCAACTTCATAAAATCTATAAAAAACCTACAACTAATATCATTCTGAATGGGGAAAAGCTGACAGCCTTTCCATTGAGATCAGGAAAAGACAAGGATGCCCACTCTCACCACCATAATTCAACATAGTACTAGATGTCCTAGCAATGGCAATCAGACAACAAAAAGAAATAAATGGTATTCAAATTGGCAAAGAAGAAGTCAAACTCTCTCTCTTCACAAATGACATGATACTTTATATGGAAAACCAAAAAGATTCCACCCCCTAACTGCTAGAACTCATACAGCAATTCAGTAATGTGCCAAGATACAAAATCAATGCACAGAAACCAGTTGACTTCTTATACACTAACAATGAAAATATAGAAGGGGAAATTAGAGAATCAATTCCATTTACTATAGCACCAAACCCATAAGATACCTTGAAATATACCTAACCAAAGAGGTAAAGGATCTGTACTTGATGAACTACAGAGAATTCTTGAAAGAAACTGAAGAAGACACAAAAAGATGTAAAAGATTCCATGCTCATGGATTGGAATAATAAACATTGTTAAAATGTCTATACTGCCCAGAGCAATCTATACTTTCAATGCCATCCTGATCAAAATTTCACCAGCATTTTTCAAAGTGCTAGAATAAACAATCCTAAAATTTGTATGGAACCAGAAAAGACTCTGAATTGTTAAGGAAATGTTGAAAAAGAAAAGCAAAGCTGGGGGCATCACGTTCCCTGATTTAAAGCTTTATTACAAAACTGTGATCACCAAGACAGCATGGTACTGGCACAAAAATAGACATATAGACCCATGGAACAGAGTAGAGAGTCCAGACATGGACCCTCAGCTCTATGGTCAAATAATCTTCAACAAAGCAGGAAAAAGTACCCAGTGGAAAAAAGACACTTTCTTCAATAAATGGTCATGGGAAAATTGGATGGCTATGTATAGAAGAATGAAACTCGACCATTCTCTTACACTATACACACAGATAAACTTGAAATGGATGAAAGACCTCAATGTGAGACAGGAATCTTTCAAAATCCTAGAGGAGAACAAAGGCAGTAACCTCTTCGACATGAGCCACAGTAACTTCTTTCAAGACACATCTTCAAAGGCAAAGGAAACAAAAGTGAAAATGAACTTTGGGGTCTTCATCAAACTAAAAATCTTCTGCACAGCAAAGGAAACAGTCAACAAAACAAAGAGACAACCCATGGAATGAGAGAAGATATTCTAAATGACACTACAGACAAGCGGCTGATATCCAAGTTCTATAACGAACTCCTGAAACTCGACACCTAAAAAAACAGATAATCAAGTGAAAAAAATGGGCTGAAGACATGAACAGAAACTTCTCTAATGAAGACATACAAATGGGTAACAGACACATGAAAAAGTGTTCATCATCCTTAGCCATCAGGGAAATTCAAATCAAAACCACATTGAGATACCACCTTACACCAGTTAGAATGGCAAAAGTTGACAAGGCAAGAAACAATAAATTTTGGAGAGGTCATGGAGAAAGGGGAACCCTCTTACACTGTTGGTGGGAATTCAAGTTGGTGCAGCCACTTTGGAAAACAGTGGAGATTCCTTCAAAAATTAAGAGCTACCCTATGACCCTGTAATTGCACTACTGGGTATTACCCGAAAGATACAGATATAGTGAACAGAAGGGCCATATGTACCCCAATATTCATAGCAGCAATGGCCACAATCGCCAAACAGTGGAAAGAGCCAAGATGCCCCTCAACAGACGAATAGATAAAGAAGATAAGGTCCATATACAATGGAATATTACACCTCCATCAGAAAGGATGAATACCCAACTTTTGTATCAGTATGGATGGGGCTGGTTTTACTTACTTGTGGAGTACAAGGAGTAACATGGAGGACATTAAGAGAAGGAAAGGAAATGTGAATTGCAGTAAATCAGAAAGAGAGATGAAGTACGAGAGACTTTGGACTCTGAGAAACAACTGAGGGTTTTGGAAGGGAGGGGGATGGGGCATGGGTGAGCCTGGTGGTGGGGAGGGGACATATTGCATGGAGCACTGGGTATGGTGCATAAACAATGAATCTTGGAATACTGAAAAAACAAAATAAAATAATTTATTAAAAAATAAGAAATGAAATTAACATTTCTATTCAGCAATGTACTTAAAATGGTGTGTTTGAGTTGGAGATGAGAGGTCCTGGGAGCACAGGAATATAAGAAAAAGAGATACAAAATGTAAATATGGGAGATGAAAAAAATATTGTCATTTACATATGAATTATCAAAATTAATAAGAAAATTTATTAGGCTTTCTAGTTACAAATGCAATATACAAAACCTACAATTATATTTGTATACATTAGCAATAAATTGCTATAAAATGTAATTTTTTAAAAAGATATTGTTTTCAATAGCAGCAAGAATTAAAGGAATTTCTTATAATGATGTTCAAGTGTCTTCAAATTATAAAACTTTAGTCAAATAACATGAAAAGGCTTTAAATAGATGGGGAGACATACTGTGTTTACAGAAGACTCAATGTCACAGAGATTGATCTTAATTTGATCTTAAATTGATCTAAAGATTAAGTGCAATTCCAATAAAAATTCCAGAATTCTGTGTGTGTATGTGTGCATGCGTGTAACTTGAAAAGCTGATCCCAAAATTTATGCAGACAAAAAATTTTACTGCATTATTGGTCATAACCAAAAACTAGAAAGTATGTAAATGTGCACCAACAGTTATATGGATGGGGAGCCTAGGTGGCTCTGTTGGTTAAGTGGCTACGTTTGGCTCATGACATGATCCCAGGGATCTCAGATGGAGTCCGATATCATGCTCTCTGCTCAGTGGGGAGTCTGCTTCTCCCTTTGCCCCTCCACTCTACTCGTGATCTCTTCCTCTATCACACACATTCTCTCTCTCTCTCTCTCTCAAATAAATAAATAAAATCTTAAAATAAAGAGATGGATAAACAAACCATGAGTTATTCATAAATGTAGTACTATATAGCAAGGAGAATAAACAATATGCAACAATAATATAGATGGCACACAAAACATAATATTGAATGAGAAAACAAGTCCTGTTAGACATACATAGCTTTTCAAGCACTTTACACATGTCAATGCATGTAATTCTCAAAACAACATCATCGACTGTGTTCACCTCCTCACCCACTGCCCCCTTTAGAACCAGGCAGGTCTAGAGAGAATGCTCCAAGCAAAAGATGATTTAAATCTTTCAGTGGTAAATAGACTCCCCAGCAAGGGAGGTGAGGCAGACATTTTCCAAGGCAAGATTTGGCACACACTAATTTTATTGTGTCTGCAGTCTGACATAATTCAGTCAGTCACTAATGAGTGACTGTCTTGTGCACATAGAACCCATGATTGCCTATGGTGAGTAGTAGAGTGACTGGAGTTAGAGCATTAAACATCTGCTATGTGCCAGGTTCTGAGCTTGATGCTGAAGATACAATGGACAGAAAGACCACACATCTACCTTCTTGTTCAAATAATAACTAACATTTACGGAGCACTTAATATGAGCTGGACATTCTAAATATTTTATATATTTTACTCTCTAATCTCCACAACAACACTATTATTCACTTATTTTTACAGATGAAGAAATGGAAGCACTGGGAGGTAAAGAAACATGCTCAAAGTCACAGAGGCAGGAGGTGGCAGAACTGGGATTCAAAACTAGGCAGTCTGGATCCAGACCTCTGAATCACTAAATCATCTCAACAATACAGTGTGAGAAATAGTTATTCTGATTTGCATCTGAGGAAAGAGAGGCTCAGAACTAAAGTGAGCACATATTTGTTTTGTACCCTCTATGTGACAGAAACTATATTAGGTGATTTATGTATATTATTTCTACAACTTGAAAGATAGAGTTCATGGGACTATAAAGGTCCTAACTCTGGAGGACGCAGGTATGCAGAAACTGGCTTGTCTGTTTGCCAACTAAACCCAACAGCCTCTCAGAAAGAATTAAAGTGGTTGGCTGGCTGAGGGTGGGCTGTAATTCTGAGTCTCATCCAGGCTCCTAGATTTCTAGATGAATGAGTGAAACTGCTGGTGGAGAAAAGGAAAGAGAACAGGAGGCTGTTTTTTTTTTCTCCTGCCTCTTCCTCTTCTTCTTCCATCTACATCTTGCATACTATATACCATATTTAATATTCTACATCTTCCTGTATTTTCTAAGCAACTACCTCTCCTCCAAATAGCACTGATCTTGGACTCCCTCTTGCATTATCAGAGTAGAGCTTGGTCATCTGGACCTCAAAATGTCTGGGTCTCACTGCCCACAGCTGTCTTATTTCTGCCCACCTCACAGCTCCTCAGGCCATAATCCTTGGGCTGGAAGCACCTTGGTCTACAACCATCCCCTCTTATCTATGGGAAATGGCACACTTCAGTATTTAAAAAAATATTTACAAGTTTTATTTGCTTCTCCTTTGTCTCTGCTTTCTAAAATTTTCAAAGTGAACCCTACACAGCAGGCTGTTCCTGAGAGGCTGAGTGTTTTCCTTCTCAAATTCCCAGAGCAGCAAAAGTATCCATGTGTGCCAAGAAGGCAATGCAGGAGACAGGACACCCAGACTTTCCCAACTCAGATAGGTACAGACTTATTAGAAGAGGCTTGAAAAAAGGGAGGAGCAAAACTGACCAATGGCATAGAACTATTGTGTATCCAGCACCTGTGTCCTGAGAAATTTTGCCAGAAACCATTACCTTATTTCATCCAAGCACTATCAGACAGGACCAATTTCCAGACACTTCATTGAGGTCACCAAAATGAAACATTTTAGGCTAGCAATGAACAGTTTCAAACTAGCAATGTCAAATTTCAAACAAGAAGAATTTCAAAAACACTCTGGATACCAAAGAAAAAAAAGTGCCTTGTCAAAAATCCCTCTGATTAAGATGGTCTTTACCTAGTCCTCATTCTTTCTCTGTTCATCTTTCTCTGACTTCTTCTTATTCTTTTTTTAAAAATATTTTATTTATTTATTTGACAGAGAGAAACATAGCTGGAGAGGGAACACAGCAGAGGGAGTGAGAGAGGGAGAAGCAGGCTTCCCGCCCAGCAGGGAGCCCGATGCGGGACTCATCCCGGGTCTCTGGGATCATGACCTGAGCCGAAGGCAGTTGCTTAACCAACTGAGCCACCCAGGCGCCCCTCTTCCTCTTATTCTTTATATTTTCTGACATTATCCTTTTGTTATTCTACAGCTATTTTATTCAGCTGCTTATCTAGTTCAACCTTCAGGTTGGGCTGGGGGTGCATTTTGGGTGGGCATGTCTTTTACGCTTCTTCTACACCCACTCTACCACCACCACCTTGAAGCCCATGAAAGTAAACCACACTTACAGCCCCTCCTCCGCTGTAGCCCACTGCTGCCACTGCTGTGTGGAATCCAGATCTTCTGCAACCTGGTTTGGGTGAGCTCTCCCATATCTTGAGACATCTTAGGCATCACAGCTAATGACACCACTGTTCACAAGGTACTGGGCCTCACTTCCTGTCTTACTAGCTGTCTCTTCTGTTAATGTGGTCACAGAAGCAGATGGACAGAGTTGGGAAAGGGAGGTGCACTGGACTTCTGAGCCCTTGGGCAGCCTGTCTCCAGCCCCCTCTCCTCTCCTAGTCCTTGCCTGACTTGACTGCCTCTGTGCCTGTATGTACCAGTGGGGGCTTGGTCACAGAGAAAAAGGTTGGGCAGAGGTCAGCAGAGGCCTCTGAACTCCAAGGGCTGTGTACATAGCAGATAAGTTGGAGCCCAGCTGGGAAGGCAGCCAGCAAGATAGCTTAGGTCTGGCCAGTTACTTCCCTCCAATGAAGACAGGACTAGTAGAACACGTAAATAAAAGACCAAAGATCATGGGCTTATATCCTGTGTGGGGTGGAAAAGGTAAAGGTGATGGAGTCAGGTCTCAGGCACTTTCACAGCTTAGAAATAAAAAAAAAAATGACTCAATTAGAATGTCAAGTTCTAACCCAGAAACAGAGATCCACATCAGAAATTCAGGGTTCTCAAGTACAAATAAAATCCCTACTGAAAAATTCAATGTTTTGAGCTAGCAATCAAAAACCAGAACTGGAAGTGGCACTGTTTGTTTCGCCCCACCCAAAATGTGATTGTGACTGCTGTCTTCCTGTGAATTCTGCTGCCTTTCTTACCACAGAGCCTCTCCCTCCTAAAATGTGCTGCTTGGGGGTACTCTTGGGAGATATGGGTACCATCTTATCATCTTTATGTTCTCCACAGCCAAGGCTAAATAAATTTTAATAGACCTGACACCTTGGGAAAAGAAGTGAATGCAGCCATTTCTGCGGGGAGACATAGTAAGCACTGCACACATGACTTCCAACTGCCATTAGGTGCCTTATGGAGAAAGGTATCATGATCTGATCCAGAATCTGACTACAGTTCTTCATGCCAAACTGTGAAGATGGAGGTTTAGGGTGAAGGCTGCAGCAGGCTGAGTGTGGGGAGCAGGTAGCAATGACCTCAAAGTCAGGCAAGTCCATAGGCCAGAGTCATCCCACCCAGACGTGTCTACTTTATCTTCCCCCATTCCCCTGGGGGGAAGAACTCATGTAATGACACAGCTTACACGGAATATGTCCAAATGTACTTTAATTTGTTCTTTTGCAATCTTCCCACCCCCTGATGAACCTTCAATGATTGGCTACAAGGAATCTCAACTTTCTGCCATTGAACTGAGCTACACAGGGACAAGCTCTTGGGTATAGAAATCCCTAATCCCTTTCCTCCAATACTCTTGGCTACACTTTGCCTGTAAAAAGTTCTCTAAAAGTTTATTCTCAGTATTCTAGTCTATACAAAGGTTAGATTCCAGTTCTGTATAAATCATTCCAAATCTTCAGCACATTTTGGAGCCTCACCATCTATATGAATCTACAGAGGTACTGAATCACGGTGGTTAACAGCAGTGGACTGTGGAACCATACCACCTGCGTGGAATCCCACCCCTTCCCCCATTATGAGATCCTGGGCAGGAAACTTAACTTTCCAGTGCCTCAGTTTTTTCATCTGATTAGAGTATCTACCCACTTAAGATTGTTGAAAAATCAACGTATTAACACACATAAAGCAACCTGGGAAATGTTCAAAAAACATTAGTTAACACCTATTCCCTTTGTGAATCACCTCTTTGGTTAATCTGCAACTTCTAATATAATGTTGGATATACAAGAAACAATAAGGGGAATTTATAACATATAACAATGGGTTAACACTTATAATAAAAAGAGCTCCTGCCAATCAATCAGAAAGATAAATTTACTTTTACTTTTTTGGCTTTGTGATACAGAAGGTCTAGAAATCATTTAGTCCAACCTCTTCTAGTAAGAAAATGGGGGCCTAGAGAGGGGAAGTATTTCCTAAGGTCCAGTGCCCACATGCCCAAGTCAGGAGTAGAACACTGGAGACTTTCCTAAGTGCCCAAGTCAGGAGTACAACACTGGGGACCTGATTGTTCCCAGTCCAAGCATTTCTTTTTTTAAGATTTATTTATTTATTTATTTATTTATTTATTTATTTGACATAGAGAAACACAGCTACAGAGGGAACATAAGCAGGGACAGTGAGAGAGGGAGAAGCAGGCTTCCAGCTGAGCAAGGGAGCCTAATGTGGGGCTCGATCCCAGGACTCTGGGATCAAGACCTGGGCTGAAGGCAGATGCTTAACAACTGAGCCACCCAGGTGCCTCAGTCCAAGGCTTTAGTTATTGTTGTTGTTAATTGATCAATTTAACTTTACTTAAGAATGTGGTATTCCAAATATCTCAGAACCTTCAGAATCTCAGAACTAGACTTGGAAGAGATACAATTCTTCATCCTAATAAGTCTCCTAGTAAGTATTACTCTGCAAATGCTAATATGCTTTTTCCCCAGTATTTGCTTTGCTAGGTACTGAGTGTTTTTTTCTTTTTCTGACATTGCAATATTGCATATTTTGTATATTTTTATGTTACTTTTTATTTTTTATTTTTTTTAAAGATTTTATTTATTTGACAGAGAGAAACACAGTGAGAGAGGGAACACAAGCAGGGGGAGTGAGAGAGGGAGAAGCAGGCTTGCTGCCGAGCAGGGAGCCCAATGTGGGACTCGATCCCAGGTCTCTGGGATCATGACCTGAGCCGAAGGCAGTCTCTTAACCAACTGAGCCACCCAGGCGCCCCTATGTTACTTTTTAAATTGAAGTATAATTGACATAGTGTTATATTAGTTTCAGGTGTACAGTATAATCATTCAATAATTCTATGTGTTTCTCAGTACGCATCTAGATAAATGTACACTTAATCCCCTCTATTCTACCCCTCCCCTCATTTGCCTCACCTCTGGCAATCACCAGTTTGTTTTTAAGAGTTTTTTTTTGTCTTTTTGTCTTTTTCTTTCCTTCTTAAATTCCATAAATGAGTGAAATCATGTTTGTTTTTCTCTGACTTACTTCACTTATCATAATACTCTCTAGCTCCATCCTGTCATTATAAATAGCAAGATCTCATTCTTTTTTATACCTTTTATGCCTGAGTAGTATTCCACTGTGTGTGTATATGCGTGTGTGTGTGTGTGTGTGTGTGTATCAGATCCATTCATCTATTGATGGATACCTGGATACCAGATACCTGGGCTGCTTCTGTATCTTAGCTTTGTAAATAAGACTGCAATAAACATAGGGGTGCATATATCTTTTTGAGTTAGTGTTTTCATTTTCTTTGGGTAAATATCCAGTAGTGGCATTGCTGGGCCATATGGTGTTCCTATTTTTAATTTTTTGAGAAACCTCTATACTGTTTTCCCCTGATGTTCCATCAATTTGCATTTCCACCAACAATGTATGAGGATTCCTTTCTTTCCCCACATCCTTGCCAAGACTTTTTATTTCTTGTGTTTTTGATTTTAGCCATTCTGACAGATGTAAGGTAATATCTCATTTTGATTTGCAATGCTAATAATCTTACATGTACATTTTCCATTGCCCACAAAGTAACAACATATTCCATATCCTAGTTGTTCCTTACAAACATTCTCACTAGTCTCATAGGGAAACTAAGGTCTAGGGAGGGGAAGTATCTTGTCCAAGGTAACTGAGCCAGTCACATGAACCTCCTTCTTTGTTTACAGTTTTGTCCTCATGACTCTGCCAAGAGGCAGAAACGTAATTTTAGCAGCAGGAAATCTGAGATAGGAGGCTAGCAGGCTATTGGCAAGATCTGAAAGGGTAAGTCTGGGGTCCAGGCTTGAAAATCCAAGTTAAAGTTGCCTGTAACTGGAACTAGCTAGCTGATTGTTTGTTGTTGTGTTGTTTTATTTTGCTTTTGTGGTTGTGCATAGGTTGTTTGTTTGTTTGTTTACCTATGTTATCAACTTTGGTCCTAGAAGCAGGAGAACTAAACAAGCTTTATGGAAAGGTCTCAGAATAGTTGCTCTAAAGCAAGCCCCAACCCAATTCTCTAGCCATGTCTCTCTTTAGATCCCCATGCTTAAACTGCAGTGGCCGACTCCCTGAGCCCCAAAATATGACATATACTTTTACTCTGGGCCTTCGCTCTACCTGAAATGCCTTCTATTTCCTTCTATTTTCAATGAAATCTGACTCACTCTTCAAGAACTGGTTTAATGTTGCCTCCTCTGGGAACCTTTTTCTGTAACCTGGGACAGGCATTATCTGTGGTTCTCATGTTGTCTATATGCTTCCATTTATCCAAGCAAGTATCCACCAGTTTTTACTAGTGTACTTCTTTCCTAGACTGTGAAATCCTTTAGGATGAGGACTAGACCTCAGTTATCTGTGATCAGTGTTTCCAGTGTCCAGCTAAGGTCCTGGCAAAGAGAAGACACTTGCTCAATGAGAAGTTGTACAATCTGTATCTCTCTGCCCTAGATGAAATGAACATATAGACAAATAATTCCCATTCAGGAAGGTAAATATTATAACTGAGATCTATGCAGGGATGGAGTGGGCAAACTAACTAGGTCTGAAAGTAGAAGGTGGTGTCTATAATGTTTCTCAACCTTGAATGGGGTAGACTAGAATAAACAAAAGTATGACATCCCCTACTCTGAAAAAGCCCAATTAACTGTTGCAGAAAAAGAGTTCACTTTCACTCAGTATCAGAGACTCACTCAAGACCAAGATCTGAACCACAAATTCTAAAATGGGGTTAACTCTAGGTAGAAAAAGCACACAGTGTGACTTCCTGAGGCCCACAGAGTCTGACCATCCTCCCAAAGTACAGGGTGTGTAGGAGGATCCTATTAAAAGCATTATTAAGACCATACTCATGGGTTACAAAATTCACAAATGGGGTATCTCTATTAGTAATTCTTGGGAGTGTACAGGTATAAATGCATTTGTGGGGGTAAGAGTATACAGGGGTGATTGGCCACATGCTTATAGTTTATGAGCTGATACGTGAGTATTAGGCCTTCTGTGGTATCAGCTTAGGTACCACTTCCTTTGCAGCCACTGCCCTGGCTCACTATTCCCTCACTATATTCAGCCCCATGCCTGGGTCCCAAGGTTCACTGCATCCTAGTCCTAGGAGTGGCTCTCTATAGACCATAGTCACTCTGGGAGAAGAGCAGCTAGAGGCTTGTGGGTGGTATTATCCATGGAGGCTATAGAATAAAACCAGGACCACTAATCTCTGACAGACAGTGGAAGTCCTGAAATATCTCCAGAAATTTGGTTCCTGTTCTCCTAGTCCTCTTCATCTTGAGACACTCCTCTGAAGGAAGTAGGCCAGGGACTTCAATTTCCATTTCAGTAAGGTGGTTACCGAAGCCTGGAGAAGGTGAAAACCTTGTTCAAAGTGCCACAGCAAACCAGACCTACTTTATACACCATTGCGAGATATAATCCCTACCATCTAGTTCACTCAAAACTGGAACAGATCATTTGCAATGACGTGGGTGGATCTAGAGGGTATTATGCTAAGCAAAATAAATCAATCAGAGAAAGGCAATTATCATATGATCTCTCTGATATGAGGAATTTGAGAGGCTGGTGGGGGGTCATGTGGGAAATGGAGGGAGAAAATGAAACAAGATGGGACCAGGGAGGGAGACAAACCATAAGAGGTTCTTAATCTCAGGAAACAAACTAAGGGTTGCTAGGGGTGGGGGGAAGGGATAGGGTGGCTGGGTTATGAACACTGGGGAGGGTATGTACTATGGTGAGTGCTGTGAATTGTGTAAGACTAATGATTCACAGACCTGTACCCCTGAAACAATTAATATATTATATGTTAATAAAATACTAAATAAATAATAAATGTTAAAAAAGAAAAAGAAAAAAAACTGGAATACATCAAGATAGAGAGACTTCTAAAGGTGCTAAGGAACTGCTCTTTTGGTCAGTATCCCACAAAGACAGGTGGGGATGGATGACAACTAGATAGACGATAGATAGATGATAGATAGATAGATAGATGGATGATTAGATACAGATATCATCTTTTTCCCAACTCTCCCATACCCTTCAAGGCACACTTCAAGTAACTTCTATATAAAGAAGATTTTCCAGAGTCCAAAGAATGGATTTGGATTTGTGTACCCCTATCTATTTTCCCTTCTGTCTCACCTACCTGTTCTCCTAGAGGTTTTTTCTTCCATCACTAATTATCCAACACACAGCTTTCTTGCATTTAGACCTTCAAAGCAGGTACAGGAATGGTGTCAAAGAGGGAATCTGGAGGCGTTGGCTGGTTCCTTAAAATGGCTGTGGAAGTACCCTTGATAAGAGGGGCATGAGTGCACTCTGTTGAAATATCAGCCGTGTTAGTTGTCAAGGAAGTTCCTGAGCCATCCGGAGCCTTTTCTCATCAGGCCAGCCATGTGTTCACCTTGCCCAAAGGTCAGAACTAATATTAACAAGCAACTGCAGAATGAGGAAATTAAAACCAGCAACATAGACAGGCAAGATCTAGATTTCCTTGGGACTGAGTTGCAGGTTGGTCTTCAGTGTAAATGGGCATGATCTCTTACTGGACAGTGATTTGGCAATATGAAGCAAGAGCAATAAAAAATGTTAATTTCCTTTGTCCTAGTTATCCCACTCCTGGGACTCAATCCTGGAGCAATAACCACCAAAGCATGAAAAGCTCAAAGCACCATTTTTTAA
The DNA here is from genome assembly GCA_004023965.1 of Spilogale gracilis. Classification (NCBI taxonomy): domain Eukaryota; kingdom Metazoa; phylum Chordata; class Mammalia; order Carnivora; family Mephitidae; genus Spilogale; species Spilogale gracilis. The sequence goes on from PITA01002952.1 coordinate 74,362, forward strand.
AAATTTTAATTGTAGAGCTATGTATCCTGCTGGCAAGAACTGGACCTTTAAGTCCCTTAGGAGGAAAAGCAGCTCTTCAGGTGTTTTCTGCAGACATTGAGGATGATGGCTCAAAGGCTATGGAATTCTGGGAAAAAATTATGCTGTTTTGGGGTGAGGAAACTAAGAATGCAAACACATGCTTTTCCTTGGACATTAGGCATGTCTATTATTCCTACTTTTGTATTCTCAAAAACAAGTCACTAATCTGTTGCTCTTGCATTTGCCCTGTGTTTGTTTATTCAGTTAGGAAATATTTATTGACTCCTAGATTAGGGGATGGGGCTAACAAGATAAATCAGACATGGTCAGGGGCACCTGGGTGGCTCAGTCCATTGTGTGGGCTGAGGTCACGATCCCAGTGTCCTGGGATCCAGTTCCACACTAGGCTCCCTGCTCAGCTGGGAGTCCGCTTCTCCCTCTCCCTCTGCAGTGCCCTCTAGTGTTCCCCTGCTTGTGTGCACTCTCCCTGGAAAATAAATAATTTTTGTTTTTTTTAAAGACATGGTCATTGCTCTCAAGTTGCTGGTAGTTGTGTGACAGAAACAGATTATCAATGGTAGCTGTGCATTGAGATAAGTGCTGTGACAGAATGGGCCAGAGGGTGCTGTGGGGGCCCAGAGGAAAAGACCTAACTGGGGAGGTATGTGGGTATTAGGAAAAACTTATTCAGGAAAGTATTCCTTGGGCTGATTAAGATAAGCTTTGAATCCTGGCTCTACCACTTCTGTGAGACTGGGGTGAATTCACTCATTTTGTCACACTTAGCCTTAATACCTTTTACAGGGTTGTCCAGAGAATGAAACAAATAATGCATATGGAAGAGCCACGGGGTACGCTGGGAGACAGGACTGCTCTGGAGCTTGGGTAGCCCACTTAAATTCCCTGGGCCTCGATTTTACTCATCTGAGAAATGGAGCCATGAAAAAGTATGTGTTGGGCCCTGTCCTGCGGAATGTTATGAGGCCCAAGACAAATAATGGCTTTAGGCCAAGCTTGAGACAGTTTCCTCTCTTCCCCTCCCCTTGCCCTATGAGGCCAGGGGCCTTCTCCTAAGTCTAATTCTACCAGAGCACTTCTTACTGCTCCCTCTAGCTGCAGAGTTCTCTTCGGGCCTCCCCTTCTCCCACACAAGCCGAATTACAGCCAATTCCTCCCAGGACGTCAGCAGCTCACTTGGAAGTCAGGTCAGTCGCACTAGGGACGGGGCTTCGGTTGCCGCGCCATTTCGTACAAAGTTCCGCTGCTTAAAAAGTGGCGAAGTCCCACCACGCGGGTCTTGCGAGCAGCACGGAAAGGCTGAAACACTTTGGAGGTTGGGCCACTGTGCGGAGGGAGAAGGAGGGGCCTAAGTGGAGGACTTCCTCTTGCCATTCATTCCTCCTAGGCGTCCGCACCACCCCATCAACTTCCGCTCCTCCCGCCAATGAGAACTGAGGGGATCGAAGCCCCACCCCACCCACGCAGGCACAGGAGAACGCATGCGCCAATGCACGCAGAAGGCGGGATCTGCCCAACTTGGCGGGTTGTCCAGCCGGCCTGTGTCCCTTAGGTGGGGCGCGGACTGTGAGGTGTTGCAGTTCGCCGTTGAGATGTTGCGCGTGGTGAGCTGGAACATCAATGGGATCCGGAGCCCCCTGCAAGGGATGGTATACAAGGAGCCTAGCAACTGTGCCGCCATGGCCGTGGGGGGCATTTTAGACAAGCTGGATGCCGACATCGTCTGCCTTCAGGAGACCAAAGTGACCAGTGAGCGCTCAAAAATCCAGGATCCCTACCATACTTTATCTTTTACACTAACTGTTGTCCCCTGTTTAATTTCATTTTACTTACCATTTCTCTATCCGTAGAGTCCTCCTCTTAGTCCCAGTTCAGAATCCTGATCCCCTCCCCCTAAACCCCATTTCTCACTCCAGCTTGATGTCTTAATTCCTGCTTTATCTCCTGTCCTCAGCAGAACCGTTAATTCCTTCACCCGTGCAACCTTCATCCTCACACAGATCGTCTAATTCCCACTCATTCTCCTGCCCCAGCTCAGTACCCCAGATTTCCTCCTCCTCCTCACACACTGTCCAGCTCCAGATCCCAAGTTAGATCCCCCAATTCCCCTTCCCTGTCCCCAGCTCCTATCCTTTAATTCCCACCGCATCTTTGCCCCAGCTCAGATTCCCTGATTTCTTCCTTTTTACCTCTCCATCTCAGATCCTCAGTTCCCTCCTCAGATGCCCTAGAGCTCTACCCCCATTTCTCCTTCCCAGCCTCAGAACCTCTTATCATTTCTATCTCATACAGCAGGTGAAGGTTAGATCCCCTAGTTCCCTCTCTCTTCCACCCTAGCTCATCACTCCCCATTCCTTCCCTCTCCCTTGCACCCCCCTCTAAGACCTTCTAACAACTTTTTCCTCCACCCTCAGTTTAGATCCTCTAATTGCCCCCCCTCTCCTACCTCATATCCCCAGATCAGATTCCCAGTTCTCCCTCCCATATTCCATTTCCCATTCCCAGCTCCCTCCATTCACCTAATCACTAGCTTCCTCCCACCTAATTTCTCTCCTCCCATTCCATAGCCTATCTCCTTCTTGTTCTGATATCAATTCCCTCTCTAGTCCCCACTTTTCTAGCTCCCCCTCTAATCACAGATACTTCATTTTCCCTCCCAACTCTGGCTCTGATGCATGCAAGGAATTAGTCTACAACTTTAATTCCAGACCTTTGTGTGTCCTCGGCCCTACTTTTATCTCTGACACAATCTTACATCCTTTTTTTTTTTTTCAGGGGATGTGCTGACTGAGCCCCTGGCTATCATTGAAGGCTATAACTCCTATTTTAGCTTCAGCCGCAACCGCAGTGGCTATTCTGGTAAATGGGGCTTTCTGGGGACTTTAGTGATGGAGGCAGGTTGGGGGTGAAAGAGCTTCCAGTATTTGATGAGAAGGTAATAAAAAATTCAGGCTTTTATTTTTAATTTTTTTGAAATTATAAAGCTGCTTTTAATTCCTTGCGGTGAGCTCCACAGGAATAAGGAACACTGGGATTGGGTTAACCCTCCCACTCCCAGGATGGCCCAGGGCTACTTGAGGGGAAGGAAGCACCAAAGGGATAGGCTGCAGTCTTGGGGCAAAAGGAATCCCATTGGTGCTGGGACCTGTGAGCACTATAGGAGAAAACGGGAGCTTGGTGGGCCTGGCTCCAGGTACACAGAAGGCCAGGAGGGTTGGACACGAAGCCACAAAACTACTTGTGTTCCTCCTTCTCATTTGCCTTTTGCTGCTTCTGCTGAATGATCTCTGTTTCCCTCTCTTCTGCAGGTGTCAGCAGAAAGCCTGTCACCTTGGTACTTTCCCTCAACCTAGTGGCTCTGTGTTTTCATATTCTTCTGGCGGTTGAGCTAACACTGGTTACCATGGGTCATGGCGAGGGCAGCAGCTCTGGCCTACCTCTGTTGCATTCCCTCACTCTGTCCGATGTTGCAGTCCTCCCAGGCTTTTAGTCCACAGAAGTAAAGTCACATAAAGCTACGTGAAAGATAGTTTTTATGTGTAAAATTGTCCTATTTAACTTGAGAAGCATAGTGAGTCATGTGGTGGTTAATAGTATGCGCTCTGGAGCCAGACTGCCTGGGTTTGAATCCTACTTCACTTCTAGCTGTGTACCCTCTGGCAAGTTAGTCAACCTCTTTCTGCTTCAGGTTTCTCAGCTGAGAAATGGAAATAATGCCTACCTTCTAGGGTTAGTACAGGCATACTTGTTTTGTACATATGTATATATTTATATATGGATATATGTAATATATAAAAACTTATATGTAAATAAATATATGAATTTATATATCTATATATAAATATGTTTTTATATATACATATATATATGCGAAGCACTTCACTTTATTTTTTTAAATATTTTATTTATTTGACAGAGAGAGATCACAAGTACGCAGAGAGGCAGGCAGAGGGAGAGGTGGAAGCAGGCTCCCTGCTGAGCAGAGAGCCCGATGCGGGCCTTGATCCCGGGACCCTGAGATCATGACCTGAGCTGAAGGCAGAAGCTTTAACCTACTGAGCTACCCAGGCGCCCAGCATTTCACCTTATTATGTTTTGCAGATACTGCATATTTTATAAAATTTATAAATTTTATACAGGTTTTATGGTAACCCTGTGTTGCAGATCTCTTAGCATCATTTTTCCAGCAACATTTGCTTACTTCATGTCTCTTTGTCACTTTTTGCTAATTCTTATATTTCAAACTTTATTATTATATTATGGCGATCTGTGATCAGTGCTTGCAATTCGCTAAAAGCTCAGATGACAGCATTTTTAGCAATAAAATATTTTTTAACTAAGGCATATACATTTTTTAGACATAATGTTATTGCACATTTAATAGATTTCAGCATAGTAACAACATAACTTTGTTCTGGGAAACCAAAATATTCATTTGACTTGCTTTATTACAATATTTGCTTTTTGTGATATTCTAGAACTGAACTCACAGTATACTAGGGTATGCCTGTACATGGATTAACCAAATTAGTTCATGTGATAATAATAATAGCTAACACTTTATGAGCACTTACTATGTGTCCATGTAAAACACTTACTAGTTGTTATTATTCTGTGGCTTTTTAATTTTTTAAAGATTTTATTTATTTGATAGAGAACATAAGCAGGGGAAGCAGCAGAGGGAGAGAGAGAAACAGGCTCTCTACTGAGCAGTGAGCCTGCTGCAGGACTCCATCCCAAGACTCTGGGATCATGACCTGAGCCAAAGGCAGATGCTTAACTGACTGAACCATCCTCATGCCCCCTGTGGCTTTTTTAGATGAAGAAACTGAGATTCCACAATTTGAGAATTGCCTCAGTCTCTTGGGAGCCATCCATGGCCCTTGAGTTAGGAGAGTTGTCAGTACAGCCACACTAGAAGAAGATGACACAAGGGACCTATATGGAGGCAACAGCTGTGTGATAGGCTCTTGGCTTCTAGGCCCATTCAGATTATCCTGTCTATCTCCAGGTGTAGCCACCTTCTGTAAGGACAGTGCTACCCCCATGGCTGCTGAAGAAGGCCTAAGTGGCCTACTTGCAACTCAGAATGGGGACGTGGGTTGCTATGGAAACATGGATGAATTCACCCAAGAGGAGCTTCGGGCTCTGGATAGTGAGGGCCGGGCCCTCCTCACACAACACAAGATCCGGTAATAGCCCACATCCCCCTGTTGCTGAGTACTGCTGCTTCTACTCTTAGTGTGGTGATTCTGAGGCTCATCTTACAACATATTCATCATGGAAAATGTCCCACATGTGCCTTTCTTGGACTATAGTTCTGGCTGGGTTACTCACTATGTGACCTTAGGCAAATCATGTTCCCCTTTGAGCTTTGAATTCCCCATCTCTACAGTGGGGAACTGCCTGGGAGGTCCAGCTCTCTTATTACCACAGGCACCTCAAAGACAACTTAGCAACTCATCACCCCACGTTGCTGTTTTTCTGGGTGTCCTGTTGTGAGTGGCAGCACCATCACCTGGTTTACTTGGGTGCTATCCTAGATGCCCCTCTCCCTGCCTTACCTGTAGTCAGTCCCCAAGTCCTGTGCATGCCAGTATATTTATGTCTTTCTGTCCCCTTCACATCCATTCTGCAGGCAACCATTAAGTGGAAGCCACATGGTGTGGGGGAAGGGAGAATTGGAAATGACTTTTTCTTGTTGTGTGGGGGTCTCTTCTCAGCACATGGGAAGGGAAAGAGAAGACCTTGACCCTAATCAACGTGTACTGCCCTCATGCGGATGCTGGGAAACCTGAGCGGCTGTCCTTTAAAATGCGCTTTTATCACTTGCTGCAGATCCGAGCTGAAGCCCTCCTGGCTGCTGGCAGGTATCGTAAGCCTGGGTACTTGAGCTTGTTCTAGGTGCCCAGTCTATTTACATCTCAAGCTCCACTGAAAGGGATATGGGATCTTTGTCTTTTGAGTTCTTTTATAGCCTAGTTGGAGACATCAGCATGCCTACCTGAATGCATTCTGCACTGTATGAGCTGTGAGGACCACGTAAAGTGATACAAGTATGAGTTTTGTATTCAGATATCTCTAAGTACCTTTCCTGGGTCCTCTTACTCACTATGAGTCCTGAAGCTAGTTCTGCTTTTATTTTCTCTTGTTAAGTGAATCTGTGAATCCCTACCTTACAGAATAGTTTCAAGGATGAAACAAGATGAAGAAGCTAAAGTGCCCAGGAGCAAGTGAAAAGTCTTGTCCCAGGGAAGGACAGAAAAGTGAGGGTGGGTTGGAGTAATCAAGGGATGCTTCCTAAAAGAAGTTCCTGATCTCAACTTTGCAGGGCCAGAGGGATGCCATTAGGTAGAGATCAGTGAGACAATCATGTCAGATGGGGAATGATGTCATCTTTGGAGATCAGAGTTGGGTTGGTCAGGCATAAATCTTAGCAAGGTTATGGTAGGATTGGAGAAATAGTCTGCTATGCATTTCTGTGAGCTCCCACCTTGGCCTCAGTGTGTGAAAAGGGGTTGATCTGAGCTCTTGGGCCTAGAAGACAGTATATGGGCCAGGACCACTGCTTCCCTTTCTTGAATGTCTAGTTGATAATCCCATGTCGTGTTTTTTAGCCATGTGATTATTCTGGGTGACCTGAATACAGCCCACCGCCCCATTGACCACTGGGATGCAGTCAACCTGGTAAGGCTTTTCTGGGCCCCTTTCCTCACTTCTGACTATGGTTCTGTTTAGCCAGCCAACCAGTGCTAGATTTTGGGTCCAAGGGTAGCTTCCTTCATGAAAAAGCAGCGCTTCATTTGAAATAAGTATTCTCAAAGCACTGGAAACATTACTCAAAATATTCTCAAAGCAGTGGAAACATTACTGTCTTGCCCTTGACTTGGTCCCGAGCCATGTGCTGAGGACTCAGTTACCAGTTAGCTCTGGCTCTTGTCCCCTCAGAGGTTTCAGCATGGTGGGAGGCTGTGGATCTATGACCAGCCAATTATAGAAAGATACCTTCAGGGCTGAAGCAGAGATGGCAGGACAGGAGTCTAGGGGAGCCTGGAGAAATGGGATTCGTGGGCCAGTCTAAACATTAGGGAGGCATCTGAAAATGGTTGAATTTTTAAAATTAACATATAATGTATTATTTGCTTCAGGGGTATAGGTCTGTGATTCATCAGCCTTACACAATTCACAGCACTCACCATAGCACATACCTTCCCCAGTGTCCATCACTCAGCCACCCCATCCCTTCCACCCCCTTCCACTCCAGCAACCCTCAGTTTGTTTCCTGGGATTAAGAGTCTCTTATAGTTTATCTCCCTCTCTGGTTTCATCTTGTTTCTGAAAATGGTTGAACTTTAGAGGATGAATAAAACAGAACTTTGGGGGTGGGGGAAGCAAAGTATTCTAGCTTGAGCAAAGGGTGCAAGGTGAGAATTTGTTTGGTATGCATGGTGAACTGCAAGTCCCATTCTTGTTAGGGGTTTACAGGGGAAGGGAAGCAAGTGAGTGGCAGGAAATGGGGCAGGAAAATCCTTTGAGGGCCAGATTTCGAGGTCCTTGAATTCCACATTATCTTTTTTTTTTTAAGATTTTATTTATTTGACAGAGAGAAACATAGCCAGAGAGGGAACACAAGCCGGGGGAGTGAGAGAGGGAGAAGCAGGCTTCCCGCTGAGCAGGGAGCCCGATGTGGGACTCGATCCCGGGTCTCCGGGATCATGACCTGAGCCGAAGGCAGTCGCTTAACCAACTGAGCCACCCAGGTGCCCTGAATTCCACATTGTCTTGATCATTTCTCTAATATACTGTTTCCTGTTCGCGAACTTTCAGTACCTTCCTGTTACCTCTGCAATGCAGAAAACATCTAGGCCTGGCATCAAAGGCTTTTTAATCTCCATTTCCGTCCTTGGTACCACTACACACTCTGTCCACTCCAGCTAGGTTGTCTCCTCTCAGTCCATTGCAAAAGTTACTGTCATTTTGAATTTCCTCCCTGTACTCTCTATATTTTTTTTCTTGTGTGAACGTTTCATCTTTGAGTCCCTCTAGGCCAATGGTTCTCATTCCCTGACAGTGCATTAGAACAAGGAACTTTTACAAGAATATTAATACCTTGGTGCCACCCCAGACCAGATCAGAATCTGTTGGGTATGCAGTATGTTTTACAAGGTCCCAGGCTCTTTTTCCTATACAATCAGGCTTGAAAACTACTGCCCTAGAATCTACAAACCAGTTCTCATCTTAGCTTCCTCATGAGGGGAGTGAGCAGTAACTTATGCTGGCGTAGTCCAACTCAGCATTGGGTTTGGCTCAAAGAAGGGGCTATAGGAAGAGTCTTTTGATTAACTTGCAGATGAGCCACATAAACAGATGTGGCTCCCACTTGGGAAAATGAACAGAAATGAGATAATGAAAGAATGGTGATGGTAGTGTGACAGGGAAGGGTGTGTACCTAAAGTGTGAGGCTTCAGTCCCTTCCTACCTTATTTCTCATCAGGCATTTACTCAGTCTGTTCTTTCTGCTTTGTGCAATAGTGTCATATAACTTTATGCCTTTTCTTCTTTGTTCAGAACTATCATAGATCTCTCAAGTGCACCTCTTACGTTCTTGCTGCCAGGAAAAGACTAGTAGCATCAGGTCACGTGACAAACACAGTCTTTTCAAAATAGCAGACTATGTCCACGTCCCAAAAGACTGGCTCTTCTAGTCTTCATCTCCCTAAATGGTACCATCATTCCCTTAGCTACTCCAACCAAAAGCCTGGGAATTATGTTAATATTATCCTTCCTCTCTACTCCCACAGTCAGTGGGTACTGTTGATTTTAGTTCCAAATCATCTCTTAATTTCATTTTTATTTGTCTCCTCTGGTTCTACCCTAGTCTAAGTGATTATCATCTCTTTCTTACATGGACTGTGACAGTTATCTTCTGCCAGGCTGCTGGTCCCCAGTCTAGTCTCCCCTTGTCTTTTGGGTTCGTGCTTCCTTTCTCCACAGGCCCATTACAGAGGCTGCACTCTCAATTGATCTAACACCCTCTGCCTGGGTTGCTCCTGCTCATCCTTCACTTTCCAGTTCCATATTACTTCCAGAAAGGAAGCCTCATTGGTCCCCTTGACAAGCTCAGATTCCCACTTTGTCTCTAGTATCATGCCTGTCACATAATCAGTGTTCTTTGAACTTTTTTTCATTGAATGGGTGGGCCAGGTGGATTGGATGGATGGATGAATTGGGGATCAGAGCCAAAGGAAGTACTTAGGTATGGATTTCTGGAGCTGCTCAGCTAAGGAGTTTGTAGGGGAGAGAGGAGATGGTCTTTGAGGCCTTTGACACCCACAATATATAAGCACAACAGTTCTAGAGGGTTTAAATGGAAAGGTAACAGTTTTCTTAACTCCTAATCCCAGCCCTACTTCCTAGAGGTGACCACTTTTAACTTATTGCTTTCTCCAAGATAGGAGAAGCTTGGGGACGGAGAAGGAGGTACAGACTTCTTTTTGGAAGTCCTTTTGTTGAGGGGTTCTGAGAATCACTTTGATTAAGCAAATGACAAGTTTTCAGATTTGACATTTAATCCCAGCTCTGCCAGTTCTGGGCCGTGTGACCCTGAGTAAGTCTTTTTTGGGTCTCACATTTTCTTGTCTGAAAAACGAAGCGATTAGTCTAAGTTTCTTCCAGGTCTAGGCATCTAGTTTTGCCTCTGTCTTCATCCCCCTCCACCTTCCCCAGGAATGCTTTGAAGAGGACCCAGGGCGCAAGTGGATGGACAGCTTGCTCAGTGACCTGGGATGCCAGGTTGGGTCCCCTATACGGCCCTTCATTGATAGCTACCGCTGCTTCCAGCCAAAGCAAGAGGGGGCATTCACCTGCTGGTCAGCAGTCAGTGGTGCCCGCCATCTGAATTATGGCTCCCGGATTGACTATGTGCTGGGGGATCGGACCTTGGTAATAGACACCTTCCAGGACTCCTTCCGGCTCCCTAAGGTGATGGGCTCTGACCATTGTCCCGTGGGTGCAGTCTTGAATGTGTCCTCTGTGCCAGCAAAACAGTGCCCATCTCTGTGCACACGCTTCCTCCCCGAGTTTGCAGGCACCCAGCTCAAGATCCTTCGCTTCCTAGTTCGTCTCAAACAAGATCCTGTGTTCAAGCAATCACCGCTCCGACCCAGCAAACCAACGCGGGTACAGATGCACCAAAACAAAGCCCATGTGCGCTCAACCAGACCTCGGCCAAGCCAGGCTGGCTCCAGCAGAGGCCAAAAAAACCTGAAAAGCTACTTCCAGCCATCCTGTAATCGTCCCCAAGCTTCTCCTATCTTGGAGCTTCCTAGTGTGGGTACCCTCATGACCCCAAAGACTCCAGAAGAGGAGGTGATGGCCAAACTGGTGGAGGGGCAGACCAGTGCTTCAGAGGCCAAGGATGAGAAGGAGGTACGGACTTCTTTTTGGAAGTCTGTGCTGAGGGGGCCTTTGCCCGTGCCCCTCTGTGGGGGTCACAGGGAGCCATGTGTGATACGAACTGTGAAGAAGCCAGGACCCAATCTGGGCCGCCACTTCTATATGTGTGCCAGGCCCCAGGGTCCTCCCACTGACCCTTCCTCCCGCTGCAACTTCTTCCTCTGGAGCAGACCCAGCTGAACCAACCCAAGGTACAGATGTCTGGCATGGTCAACCCTGTACATAATCTGAACCCAGCTCCCTCCTAAGCTGCCTCTTTCTCCTGTAAGGACTCTTCCTCTTCCACTTTCCTGAAGAACCCTTCCTTTTCCTCTTTCTCTTCCTCCTTTAAGGCCTCTCTGACTCTTCTTCCTGCCTATCTCCTCTCATCGGTGAGCTTCTTGTTCCTTAATGCTGTGACCCAGTCCCCCACTCCACTTCCTACCTTCCTGTCAGAAGTGCACAGGAACCAGTTGCCCCAGGAAGTTGATTTTAAACCCTTTTCTTTCTTGCTGAGAAATACATCTGTGCCTAAATAAAGTCTGTGTTTTTGTTTTAGCACACCATGTCATGTAGACATTTTGGATGTACTTCATGAAGTTGAATCAGAGACATATTCTCAACACTAGGTTTGCCAGCTGCCTGTAGCCTGATAATACAACTCCTAGGAAGGAGGGAAGAAGGAGTGGTACTACCATAAAGTGCTCTTTTGAGTTGTAAATGTTTCCTACACTGCTGAGGTTAGATCAGCAAAGGAGGTGGGTGTGGTGTGTTAAAGCTCAAGTGGGTTGCATAGCCTTAAACCATGGCTTCCCAACTGGTGTGTCCCACAGCTACCACAAAATGGGTTATAGGGTGGGAAGAACTGGCTCTGGAGTTGACAGGTAGAGCACAAATGTCAGGAGAGAGTGCCTCCTAGGAAGGTAGTAGTATTAGTTCACTCAGGTATGCCATGCAAATGTTTTTTGTGTGCTATGACCTGGAAAGATGGGGAGCATTTCGTTGAAAGAGTTGCTTGCTATAGCCAAGTCTCTTTCTTATCTTGGAAAATAGAGTTGGTAGATCCTGTTCTATAGGGTATTGTGGAGAGGTGAGGATAACAGATTAAGGACATCCGTTCTGTGTGCTGGAAAACACCTCCAAGTTTCTGGGAACTATTTCTTCCAGGCAGTTCAATTAGGGCTGATTCCATCTCCTGGCTTCAGGCGCTACGCGGACATAGGGTTTCCAGGTCTACCAGTGATGACTCAATCCCTGGATTTTTGTTGAAACTATTAGGAAGGAGCCATTTCAAATAAACCTGCCAAGTGTCCCAGCTCTTCATATGCAACTCACTGTGTAGTTTTTGGCTGCCATCTTCCTCTTTCTGTATCAGTCTCCCTATCAGTAAAATGGATTGGTCAGACCAGTAGGTGATCTGTAGGTTCCTCATGGCTCTGCCACTTGTCTGCAGGGGTCAGATATAATGCAGTTTCCTGTCTAAGAAAGGCTACAAATGCTGCAGTTTGTTTTTTATTTTCAGACTGAAGTCAGCTAGAGGAACACAGCAAAGCAGAGGAGAGGAGGAGGCTTAGTCCCATATAAAGTACAGATGGGGTGGGTGGGGCTTTGAGGCAGCTGGCTTCTTAGGCATAGGTGGTGACATACTGGGGCCCCATGTTCCCAAAGTAGGAACGTTCCCACTCACTCATGAGCTCAAAGTGCACAGGCCGATGACAGAAATTGCAGGCAGCCATAGACACATCCTGGAGGGGCAGCCCCACCTCAGTCCAGGCTACCAGCAGCTTCTCTAAAAGGTGGTAGGGGTAGGGAAGGAAAGAATTGATTAGACAAGGTCTTCTTAATCCCTGTGTCACAATACAGATGTGCCAAGATAATGATCCCCTCAAGTCTTATGATATCTTGGAACTAGAAGTAACTCCTGTTTACTCCATTGTGTGCTATGAATGTTACCATGTGTAATGTATAAGCAATTGGAAAACACTCATTTGTCGTAATTTAAAGCTGTACTAGCCTGGCCTGGACCATTCCCTAAGTACAGGACATGCTGTGACCCAAGAAGTGAATCTATCATCAGGAAACTGAGCCTAATGAAGATAACAGTGACAGTAACCACACAGTGTCATCATTTTTGACCTGCAAGTATGGGATGGACGGTGTTCCCACAGTGTGTGGGGGGGAACCTAGAAGAGAGAACCTGCCCCCATTGTTGGAAATGTCTCAAGTGTGTGCCAGGACTCTGTCCTTGACTTTGTTATTATGCTTACTCCCTGGGAGATCTTGTTTAGCCTCATGGCTTTAAACACCATTTATATGCTGATGATACTGACCTTTTCATCTCAGCCCAGACCCCTATTCTGAATTCTAGACTTGTATAACCAACTGCCTTTCTGTATCTCCACCTGGATGTCTAATCAGCATCTCTAATTTCACATGAGCATGGCTGAGCTACTGATCTCCTTACCTTCTACCAAGTCTACTCTACTCTCAGCTTTACCCATATCTCAGTTGATGGCAATTCTAGTTGTTCAGTACAAAAATCTCAGAGCCATCCTCTGTTTTTCTTTTTCTCTCTTACCACACATTCCATCTATCAGTAAAGAACCACTGACTATACCTTCGTAATTTAGATCACTTCTCATTACCTCTAATACCATCATCAGGTCTGAGTTACTATCCTCTCTTAATTGTATTATAGTAGCTCCCAAATGAATCCCTACTTCCACTCATTCTCCCTTTCAGTCTATTCTCAAAATAGAAGTCAGACGAATTCTGTTAAAACCTGAATCAACTATGTCGCTCCTCTGCTCAAATCCCTCAAGACTGTCTATTTCAGATTTAAAGCCAAAATCCTTCACAGTTTGGCCTCACACTTCCCCTCATTCAGTTTTCTCTGCCTCTTGCTTACACCACTCCATCCACACTCATCTTGTCCCTCAAGTGTAGAGGAATACTCCTATAATGGGATCTTCCTTGCCTTAGTCTATTCCCTCTGCCTAGGATGACCTTCTTTTTGATATGTGCTCAGCTAACTCCTTCACCTCCTTCATAGCTTGGCTCCAGTGTCACCGCAATGATCTCTACCCTTAACACACTACTTAATACTACAACCCTTCTCCAAACCAGCCCCTCTACACCAACACTTCCTATTCCTTTATCCTATTTTATTTTTTCCATAACACTTAAAACTACCATGCTGTATGCATTGCTTAATTTTAAAAGTTTTTTTTTTACTATCTCCACTAGAATGTAAGCTCCAGAAGGACAGTGATTTTGTATCTGTTTTGTTTACCACTGAATCCCCAGCACCTAGAACAGTGTCTAGCAAACAGTAGCTACTCAATAAATATTTGTTGAAAGAATGAATGAAAGGATGACTAAGTCTAGAAGATAAATAAGCCAGAGGAAGGAGTAAGGGCGGGCATCCCAATAAAAAGGGAGCATTATTAGTAAAGTACCAAAGGTAAGAAAGTAGAGCAAAACAAGGGAATTATAAGTTACTCAATGTAGCTGGAAAAATAAAATGAATGTGGAAAATAGGTGAGGGCATAGAGCTCACCATATTTGAGGCATTGAATGCCATTCCAGGGAGCTTCAACTGTTCTACAGGACAGTGATCTCCAAATTTTGGAGTGTACGTGCTATCAGTATAGACATTTTAACACATGCCTCCAATCTATGTATATTTTTTATATATGGATACATGTATCATTGTTAGTCTAAATGTTAAAGATCAATATCAGTAATGCCTCATTTCCTGTTTTTGAGATAAAAAACAAAATCTACTAACCCCCCTCACCCAGTGGGTCATCTTGCATACCTCACATTGGAGACCACTGCTCTAGTCCAGACAAATAGGAAACATGAAGAGGTTTAAGCAAGGGAAGTATATAGTCAGATGTTTAGAAGAATCCCTTTGGTGGTCACTATGGACAAGAGATCAGAAGGGATCAAGAGAGAAGCAGGAAAATTAGGAAGAAATTACATTGACATGTATTCAAAAACTGGCAGTAGAAAAAAGAACAAATTTAAGAGAGACTGTAGCAACCATTTGCAGGATTTCAGGATGAGTTGACTGGAGTTAAAGGACTAGTGGAGTCATGGTAAATGCCTCTCATATCTCTTTCCTGCAAAAGCTCAGCATAAATGGACACTCAGAGAACCAAACATACTGAGGGCTCTACAATTGAAGCCCAGAGCAATGCAGAGTACTGAGCAAAATGTCCAGGAGTCTGGATCATCAGCTCAAGCAGTTGACCTAGTGGTTATGACTGTGGAGGTAGATGCAGACTCCACAGTTCAAATCCAGTAACTGTGTGATGTGGGACCAGTTACTATATGTTTTTGTGCCTCAACTTTCACATATATAAAAGGGAATTGCTAATATATCATCTCAGCCTCATGAGTATTAGATGAGTTAATACATGCAAATAATTTAGAACAGTGCTTGATACATGTTAAGTACTTAATAGATGTTGGCTAACATTATTTGATGGTTTTGAGTGAATGCCACCTACCTATCTTGTCTTTGAACTCTCATACTACCTATGCTCCAGGCAAAGAGAATGACTGTGGCCAATGCATGTCTTCTCTTCTTATCTCTAGGTCCTTGCTCATGGAATTTCCTTATTCTGGAATGTCTTTCCACATGTACTTCAAGGTGCAGTACAGGGACTTCCTCACCCACAAAGCCTTCCTAACTTCACACTTCCTACTTTGTGTAGCCATAAGTGATCACTCTTCCTCAAGCTTCCAGAGCACTGGAGCTCATCACACTGGGACCAGTACTGTCTATGACTGTGTCTGTCTCCTTTTTTAGACTGTCAACTGCCTATATGTCTTTTGTCTAACAGACTTGGAATGAACACCTGCTCTATCCCAGGCCTGTGCTAAAAACTGCATTCAATGGGAATGTGGTAAACTTTAGGTAAATTGACTAAACTGGTATCGTTCAGGATAAAACCCAGGCTATTCAGTAGCTCTACAAACCTCTCAATCCAGTCCCTGTCTTATGTTGTCTTTGTAGAATCATAGATAGGCACTCCCTTCTTCCACTCCATTCCTACTACCCTACATTTCAGTAACCCCTGCTTATTGTTCTTGATATATCTCAAGCAGCTTTGCACCATTCTCTTTCTTTATGGTCTTCCTCCTGCAAGGAATACTACTTCCACACTCTGTTTCTTCTCTTGGTTCAATACCGCTCACCTTATAAAACTCAGCTCAGGTGTCACCTCCACTAGGAAGCCTGTCTTAAATCCTGCATGTTGGGTCTGGCCTCTCTTCTCTGCTCCCACAATTCTCTGATGCAGTGTCTTCATTGAAATTTGATCCCCTCTTAAAGTCATTGTTTGTGTCTGCTATGCCTTACCTGAACTGGAGCCCTATGAGTCTAGGGACTGTTTCTCATCCATTTATTACCCTAATATAGGGCTTGCACACAATATATGTTCTGAAAATATACTTTTAAATTGAATGGTGTTCATTCCCTCAAATTCTTCAGATCCTGGGGCTAAAGGGAAAGAGAGTGCTATAGACACCCATATTGAGGACTTACGCACAAAGTCTTCCATCATCTGAGGGCTGTGGTGGGGAGAGGGTGCCAGGCGCAGCAATTCTTCACCCCGGGGGACTGTTGGGTAGTTGATGGCCTGCACATAGATACCATGCTTGGAGAGCAGGAGATCACAGATCTTGCTGTTCAGTGCTGCATCACCCACCTGGGCTCAGGAGTAAAACCTGTTAGTATCTGCTAAACTGGCCCCACTATCACTAGTTCCATTAAGCAGGTGGAGGGAACCAGGCCAACAAACATCATTGAATTTTGGGACAGATTTTTTTTCATAAGGGGCTTAGTGGCAGCTTCAGAATTTCTACCAAGGAGTTGCTCAGAGGCAGCAATTAAATTTGAAGGGGTTGGGATGGAAGTGGTGCTAGGTACCTTGTTGAAGCTGTTTGCAGAGCAAGCACACTGGTTTTACCTAGATAATATGTTAATGTGAGGTAGTTCCAGGTAAGAAGATGAACCCCCCAAGCTATCTCTGGGATGCTAAAATTTTAAAAATAGTCTTTCCTAATTTGCCAATATTTCCCAATATCCCCAAAAAGGAATATGGGCTTAGCTCAAGCAGTGACTATTTCTTTCTCATCCATGAAACAGTCACAGAAAAGTGTCCTTACCATACACTGACATACTGGCACACACAAATAGACATTATTTAAAAAAGAAGTAGCAGTTCATTTTTAAAGGTAGTAAACAAACATGTCTGGAAATCCAAAATAACACTTTGTCCCGTGGTTTTTGACTTTCTATTTTCTGACTTCAGTTTTTTCTTCAATACTATAAGAAGTATGTTTCACATCATGTCTGTATTATACATACACATACACACATATTTGTGCATATACACATATATAGAACTGACACATTTCTCACAAAATGCTACCTACTCCACATGATGTATTTCAATATTTTCAATTCTATTTTAAAAAAATTTTAATAGTTATAACATATTAAACTGATTTTGTGGCCCACTAGTGGTCTTGATCCACAGTTCCAAAAACACTGAATTATAGGTCATGGGTACCCAATATTGTGAGGATCAGGACAGTCTAATAATCACGAGATAATAGCTAATGCAAAAAGAGGTGACTAATCCAGAATGGCTGATAATTTTTCAAAAAGGGTAGCACAGCTCGAAATAGGGAGGGTATTTACAGGAAAGTAAATGATTGATAAGAGGAGCAGGTGTTGGTTTGCTCAGTGTGGGAAGGCTCCCAGAAGAGGTAAGTGAGTAGGGCAATGGTCAGGGTGGGGCTCTCACCCGGATGGGGATGATGTGGCTGGGGCAGGGGATGACAGGAAGGCCCCTGTCCATTAGTAGCTGGCGCATGTGCTTGACATTGCGCTGGTGGGCTCGTCTCAGGGCTTGGCCCTCCTCTCCCTTGAGAAGCCGCACAGATTCCAAAGCCCCAGAGAGCACCATGGGAGGCAGAGAAGTGGTAAAGATGAAGCCAGCAGCATAGGAGCGCACCATGTCCACCAAGTCGCGGGTGCTGGCGATGTAGCCACCCACACAGCCAAAGGCCTTGCCTGGAGACGAGGAGTAAGATATACACAGAGCCCATAGTTAGTCTTTAGAGGAACGTGATCATGTCTAGATACCACACAAGGATGCACACCAGAAGCTGGAGCTCCAGACTCCTGTCCCAGGCCTCTGCTTATCTCTCTTGTCCATGACAAGACAGACAGCTGATAATTCTGCTGCTTTGAGATAGGACTTTCAAGGCCCACAACATGCAGTGACTAGATAAGCAGTAGCTGGGTGGGGACCATTAGTTGGTTAGGCCGAAAAGTGGAACTAAGATGAAGCTTGGGGATGGAGTGGGGGAGGAATTTAGAACCACAACTCTCCATGTACTGACTTGAACCTGGCTATTTGGCCCTGCTTACAGTTCTCAAAACACCCTCCCAGACTTTCTCAGCAACTCTGCAGTGGGGTAGGAGTGGAAGGAGAGCATCCAGGAGTTTCATAGCATGAGGTTATGAATTTTACCTAAGTAACTTCTACATCTTTGGGGAGGGGGAAGGAAAGGGTCTTTCAGGGGCCTCCTTTGTGGATTATATGTAAGAGCATCCCAAGGCACTTACCAAGAGTTCCAGAGACAATGTCAATCTTGTACATAATTCCATCACGTTCCCCAATCCCAGCACCCTGGGACCCATATAGTCCTACAGCATGAACCTCATCCACGAAGGTCAGAGCCCCATACTGGTGGGCCACATCACATAACTCCTCAAGGGGACAGATGGCACCTGAGAAAAGCCAAGAAATGGAGGTAGGAGATCACAACTCTTTCCCAGCCCCATCGCCAATGTGGAATTTGTGACCCATACCTACTTTGGGTTGGAAAAGGGCAAGGGTGTGTACACTCAGTTGGGACTTATTCAAGCCTCCTTAAATGTGTTTACTCCCTCCACCTCATGCCCACTCAAGGTGTGTGTGTGTGTGTGTGTGTGTGTGTGTGTGTGTGTGTGTGTGTGTGTATTTTCCCTAGTTTGTAATTAAGGCTTGCCTCTCTGTTTTCCTATTTTTACTTCTGACAATATCTGTCTTCTTGTTCAAGCCATTTTCCAGCCTCTCTTTGCTTCCTCCCCATCCCACTTAGGTTTGGCACTAGTTCATTATGATGCCTTTGTTCTAAGAAACAAAGCAAGAAAGCAACATTTTGCTCTAGGTTAATGCAGTCCTGATTTCAGATCCAACTCATCTCCTCAGGCAGGTACTTTTGGAAGCCTTGTCAATATCTTTATACTGCACTGGTCCTTCTTGTTTCTATCTTTCTGGATTTCTGTCACTATCCTTTTTTTTCCCCATAGCCATTTCCATTGTTATTTCTATGTCTCCATTTTTCTGTCTCTGCTTTTTTCTCTCTCCTCTTTCCTTCCTCTCTCTTTTTTCTCTCTTCCTTTTCCTCCCTTCCTCCCCTCCTACCATCACTTCTCTTTCTCGCTGTTTGTGTCCATTTCTGTCTACCTCTGACTATTTCTTTTCCTCAGACTTTGTTTCCCTGTACCTTTGTGTCTCTGCGTTTCTTTGTGCCCTGGTCTCTTTGTCTTTTCTGTGTCTCTGTGGGAATGAATTTCTCTTTCATCTCTGTCAAATTTACTCGAGGGAACCGCCAATAGGCTCAGTGTCAATGTGTTGAATGAAAGAAGTAATCTGTTCACTTCTCACCATTTTTCATACAGATTTACCATTTTCCTATGTTATTCTAGATGTTTTCTACGCTGACAGTTGTTTATAAGGTCTTCAAATGGCTGTGAATCTCATATGTAGACTTTGTGGCCACTCTGCATATACAATAACTCATACCTTCTGTCAATCCCCACCTGAAAAATGCTGAGATACAGGGATTTGGAATACAGAATAAAGTTCTTCAGGTGGAAACAGGGGCTCCAAGCCAGAATTAAAGAATGTGAGCAACTCAAGACAACGTGAGGGGAGAAAATCACTGGAGGTGGAGCTTAAGACAAAGAGTGATATGGCTCAAGTACCATGTCAATGGAAGAAATTCAGCCCTAGAATTGATAGTTTAAGTAGTGTCTACCAACAAAATAAGGAAACATTCATTTGTAAATGTAAGGAAGTAGAATGATCACAACATGGTTTCCACTATTATGATATTTACTTAGATAATAGTAAATGGGATGACTTCTATTGTCTCGAATTCTTACAACCAGATATTTTATGTTGGGAAAAACTGAAGCTCAGGGAGTTGAAGATCATAGAGCAAGTAAGTGCCAGAGGTAGTATTTGAACTTAGGTCTCTCTCACTTGAAAACATGTTTTGATTTTAATGCTTCATACTGCACCCTGTAAAAAACTCCCAGGCAGTGGTTTGTAAAGTTTTTCATTGCAGAAACCAGACAGTAGAATGATTGACTTGCACATCATTTCTAATGGAGGGAGTGTTGTGTGAAGGAATTAGAGTCATATGTTCTAGGGTACAAATACTTTGGCACCAATTTACTGAGCCAACCAAGACAAGTTGGGTGCTGCTTCTGAACTTAGTTTCTTAACCTGTAAGATCAGTATAATAGCTACCTTGGCATTTACTGGCTGTATGACCGTGGGCAAGTTACTTTACTTGTTTGTGTCTCAGTTTCCTCATGTAAATAAATAGAAATATTAATAACACTTTCCTCATGGAATTATTGTGATGATTAAACGAATTAATATGTGTAAAATACTAATAATTTTGCTTGGCATATAAACAAATTCTATACATGTCAGCTATTATCATTGTTATCATGGTTTTTCTGATATACATACCATCCATGGAGTGAACAGTTTCAAAGGCCACAATTTTGGGTGTCTTAGGGTTGGACTCTTTTAGAAGTTTCTTCAGGTGGTCAGGGTCGTTGTGCCTGAAGACAAACTTGGCTGCTCCACTGTTGCGAATACCTTGGATGATTGAAGCATGATTGCCTGCATCTGAGTAAATCTCACAACCTGAAGAACCAGATGCATATTCCTTAAGCTTCTGTTCCAGTATTTCCATTTTAGGTTCAAGGTTGACTTGACAGGGGCAGAGAGCCAGCCGTTCCTCCCTTTGAAGACCCTGTTTGCTTCCCTCTCTTCTGAAGCCTTTGTGACATCTCTTCCTCCCTTGAAATCCTGACCCCTACACCCTTACCTTCAGTCATTTCTAAGCCTGATCTGGCACTGACTATCTTGGAGTGGAGGAAATTTAAATTCTCAAGAAGCTCTAGAGTTTCTTGATAGGGTTTAGGTTCCTACTCCAGGATACATGAAATCAAGCCTTGAAAAAGAATTTATCCCAGGGAATGGGACTGGACTTGTTGACTTGGACTGATAATAGATTCTTCCTGGTCTAGATGAAATCCCATCTCTTCCAGGTAGCATCCCTCTGCGTATAGTTACAGGATGGATACATAACAGATTTTCTATTTGAACCATAAACTGATGGCATGTCAGAGCAGAACGGAACATTAGTGAACATGGAGTCCAGCTCCTTAACTGTTACAAGTGATGAAACTAAAGTCTACAGGAGGAAAGACCTTTCTCTAGGGCCTAAGGAATCCAGGGCTTTTCACTGAACAAATATGGGAGGGCATATGAAGGTGGGAATTGTGGCCTTTCATTAGAGTAAGTTGTCACTTCTAACTGAGGATATCAGGCATGACTTCTTAGAGGACCCTTCATGAAGGGAAGTAGATTGGGAGTTTATTGAGAGTAGGAATCATGCATTTTTGTTGTTAATGTACGAAGATGTTATTTGAAGAATGCATTATACAGTGTAGTTCTAGTGAGTTAAGCATATGGCTATTCCCATATGCTTCTATAAATACCTTTACAAACACATATCTTAGTGAAAGAAGATGTTCCTTGAAAGATGCATTATACACAGTGTAGTTTCAATGAGTTAAACACATGGCTATTACCATCTGTGTCTATACATAAGTTTACAAATACTTACATGTTAATGATAGATGTTATTTGTAGTTTTTATTTGTATTTCCCTGATGATCAGTGGTGTTGAGCACCTTTTTATGTGTCTGTTGGCCATCTGTACATCTTCTTTGGAAAAAATGTCTATTTATGTCTTCTGCCCACTTTTAAATTGAATTATTAGTTTTTTGGATGTTAAATTTTATAAGTTCTTTATGTATCTTGGATACTACCCTTTCATCACCTATGTCATTTGCAAATATCTTCTTCATTTCATAGATTGCCTTTTCCTTTATTGATTATAAACTACCAACACTGAAACAGGAAGAATATAGAAAACTTCAACAGACCAATAACCAGCAAAGAAATTGAATCAGTAATAAAAGAACTCCCAACAAATAAAGGCCCGGTGCCAGATAGCTTCACAGGCAAGTTCTACCAAACATTTAAAGAAGAGTTAATACTTACTCTTCTCAAACTATTCTAAACAATTGAAAAGGGAGAAAAACTTCCACATTTATTCTATGAGACCAACATTACCCTGATACCAAAACCAGATAAAGACTCCACTAAAAAAGAGAACTACAGGCCAATATCCCTGATGAACATAGATGGATAAAGTCTCAATAAAATGTCAGCAAACCAATTCCAACAGTATATATTTAAAAACCCTTCACCATGATCAAGAGGAATTTGTTCCTGGTTTGCAAGGGTGGTTCAGTATTTGCAAATCAATGTGATACACCACATTAGTAAGAAAAGATAAGAACCAAATGATCATTTCAATAGATTCAGAAAAGCATTTGAAAAAAAATAACATCATTCATGATAAAAACCATCAACAAAGCAGGTTTAGAGGGAACATTTCTCAACATAATCAGGGCCATATATGAATAATCCACAGGAAATATCATCCTCAATGGGGAAAAAACTGAGAGCTTTTCCTGTATGGTCAGGAATAATACAGGGATGTCCACTCCCACCACTGTTATTTAAGATTGTACTGGAAGTCATAGCCATAGCAATCAGACAATAAGAAGAAATAAAAGGAATCCAAATCATTAGGGAAGAAGTGGAATGTCCTTGATTTGCACATGACATAATGTTCTGTATAGAAAACCAAAGACTCCACCCTAAAATTGCTAGAACTGATAAATGAGTTCAGTAAAGTCACAGGACACAGACAAAATGTACAGACATCTGTTGTATTTCTATACACTAATAATCAAGCAGCAGAAAGAGAAATTAAGGAATCAATCTCATTTATAATTGTACCAGAAACAATAAGATACCCAGGAATAAACCTAACCAAAGAAGTGAAAGACCTGTACCCTGAAAACTGTAAAACACTGATGAAAGAAATTGAATAGAGCACAAAGAAGTGGAAAGACATTCCATGGCCAAGAATTGGAAGAACAAATATTGTTAAGGTGTTTATACTATCCAAAGCAACCTACCCATTCAATGCGATCCCTGTCAAAATATCAATAGCATTTTTCACAGAGCTAGAAGAAACAATCCTCAAATGTGCATGGAACCACAAAAGACCTTGAATAGCCAAAGTAATCTTGAAAAAAGAAAAGCAAAGCTGGAGGCATCACAATTCTGGACTTCAAGTTAGATTACAAAGCTGTAGTGATCAAAGCAGTATGGTACAGGCACAAAAATAGACACATAGATTGATGGAACACAAAAGAAAACTCAGAAATGATCTCACCACTGTATGGTCAATTAATCATCAACAAAGCAGGAAAGGATGGATATCCAATGGGGAGAAACAACAGACTCTTCAACAAATGGTGTCAGGAAAACTGGACAACAGCATGTCAAAGAATGAACTGAACCATTTTCTTATACCACACACAAAAATAAATTCAAAACAGATTAAAGACCTAAATGTGAGACCTAAAGCCATAAAAATCCTAGAGGAGAACATAGGCTCTTTGACACTGAATATGTCTTACTAATATGTCTCCTGAGGCAAGGGAAACAAATAAAAAACAAAATCTTGGGACTTAATCAAAATAAAAAGCATCTGCACAGTGAAGGGAATAATCAACAAAATTGAAAGGAATGACATATTTTATCTTTCTATTTCTGGTTCCCAGTTATACATATAAGTATACAGTACATGCTAAGTAAACATTCACTGAATGAATGGATGGATAAACAAATTACTGATTTATAAGTGAGCAAATCATTACATTACTGAATGAAAGAGTGAGAGGAGGGGTATCAAAGATGAGGCTGAAGAAGTAGCTAGAAGCTAGATTATTGAGGGCTTTAGAAGCCATGATAAAAAAGTTTGGGTTTGGGTAATGGGGATATATTATATTAAGTTTTGGGCAGGGGTTTACAAAGATAGGTTTGCATTTAAAAAAAATAGTCTGACTGCTGTGAAGAATAGAATATAGAAGGGCAAAAGTAAAATCAAGAAAATGATTTTGGGGGTGCCTGGGTGGCTCAGTTGGTTAAGTGTCTGCCTTCGGCTCAGGTCATGATCCTGGAGTCCCAGGATTGAGCCTCATTATCAGGCTTCCTGCTTATCAGGGAGTCAGCTTCTCCCTCTCCTTCTGCCCCTCCCCACTTGTGTTCTTTCTCTCCTGCTCACTCTTTTGCTCAAATAAATAAAGTCTTAAAAAAAGAAAATGATGTGTGTCTATGCTAGGATGATGGCAGTAGAAATGGAAAGAAGTTCAATTCTAATGGTTGAGGAGGATGTTCACTGAAAAAATTCCCAAAAAGGTTGGATTTAGTTGGGGTTATGTGTGCTGTCAGAAAAAGTTTCTGAGGCGTGGGGATGTTTTCAGTGCCCTGAAGAATCAATAGGAAGTAAGGAAGTAGATAGCAAGTGTGGAGACTTCTCTCAAAGAGTTTGTTATAAGAAGGAGAGAGATAGGGCAATAGTTAGAGAATGATAAGAGAACATTTCTTTTAGATTAAAGAGACTTTTGCATGTCTAAAGAGGAAAGGCTGAAGATACAAGGAGAGAAAGAAGTGATAGATCAAGGCTCCGGAGGAGGCAGAGGGGACTGAGACAGAGTACTAGAAGGATTAGTCAACCAGAAAAGGGACACCTCTTTCATTGTGATAAGAGAGAAAAGGCAAGAAGAAGACATAGAGGGATGTTGGTGAGTTTGTAGGTAGTTTCTGTCAAGGATTCTATCAGGGATTTGAGGACACTGCTACTTGAGGACTTCTATTTTTAGCGAGTAAGGAGGTGAAGTTATCTGCTATGGTTGAAGGTGAGGTGGAAGTGTGGGAAGGCTGAGAAAAATGGGGGATTTGCAAAACTTCCCTGGAGAATTGGAAGGCAGCAGGATTGCTAGACAGCATAGAGGACCTGGTAAAAGTTGGGGACCATGAATTTTTAGTGGCTCCCACCTGAGTAATTATATGCACCTAGGATTGACATGGAGAGGGTGGAGAGTTATATTCATCCATGGTTGGGGATGTGATGGAATAACAACAGGAATATGAATTGAGGACATTATTAGCTAGGGAGTGGGAGATTGGGAAGATCAGGTCCAGACGGGATCCACTATACAATGAAGGGATTGGCTTTAGGAAGAAGAGGAGCACCTTCACATTGTGAAAAGAAAGAATGAAATAAATGTAGATAAAAAATCAGATAAGTTTGCAGGTTTCATGGCTTTAAGTTAAAAGAGTTTCTGTTTGGTGTCTTCTGTTTTCTTTGCGATATGAGATGTGAGGTTATTTGCTAAGAGTGAATGGGGAGGATTCACAGATTTTAAAAGAAAATAATGTTTGGAAAAAGTATAGGGACATAAAAGAACTATTTATGGGTGTTAGGAATCCAGGTTAGTTGAGAAGAGGGGGTGATAAATTTATGGTGTTACCCTTCTGTAAATTTGGGCAGTGTTCCTCAGTAGTATTCTTTGGCCTAACTGAAGAAGGGGATCAATGAGAGGGATATAGTCATTCAATGATGAGGATATATAAATTGGGTAAGAAGGAAGGGCAATGGAATCAAGTGAACTCAGAATAGGGGGGAAAAGTGATGAAAGCAGTGAGACTGCATGCTGTAGTTCAAGATACCAACTTAGAACAGAACTCAGGCCCTGGGCTTACCTGGCAGGATCTTTGCCAGGGTGAAGAGAGTAGAGTCATTGGCCACAAAACAGGAAGAGAAGAGCAGGGCTGCATCTTTTTGGTGCAGCTCTGCCAGCTCCTGCTCCAGCTCCACATGAAACTTACTGGTACCTGAAATGTTGCGGGTACCACCAGCTCCAGCTCCATGACGCTTCAGGGTCTCCCTGGCCAGGAGAAAACAGAGGGAGAACAAGAAGAGGGAAAAACCCTTGTCAGGCACCGAGGAACTGGGCAGGTTTCTCTTCACTGATGGAGGTCAGTGTTGACTTAGTGATCCTGTATGAGCTAATCAAGTAGATGGCAAGATGGAGACAATGAGGATACAGGGGTCCTCCTTCTCAGACTGATCCACTCAAGGATGGAGAGAGGGAGAAGCTAGGTTGAATTTGAACAGCTTGGAAGACCTTTTAGAGGAGGTCACACAGTATCTCTGGCAATACTTATTCTGTAACCAGAGTAAAAGCTCATGGAAAATGGGCCTTGATTGGTCTTCCATCTTTTCCATAGAACAGGACAATCAAGAGTCTGGAAATCATCCTTTGTTGACTGACCTGGTTCATATCTGAGGATATGCTGGAAGACCATGGACAAAAGGGGCAGTAGGTGGAACTCAGGTGTCCACAGCCAGCTCTCCCTTTCCCTTCCATGCATCACTGATTCTTCTCTGTTTGTGTTCCCACAGCTCATGCCCCAGATATTACTACTCACTGTGTAGCTTGCAAAACTCGAGGGTGCCGGCTCATGCCTAGGTAGTCATTACTACACCAGACAGACACATCCTTTGAGGCCATAGATGCCTCAGAGAAATGCTGGGCAAAGGGGTATGCATCAGCCCAGCGGTTTACGGTCTTGAACACACGGTAGGTGTGGTCCTGTTTCTTCTCCATGATCTTATGCCTGAAAAACTGGTCATAAGCAAAAACATGCTTTCCTGCAGAAGTAGAAATGGAGATTAAAATAATTCATCTTTAAATCACTTCCTGAGTAGTCCATATTTTATCCGTGCTGTTTGAGTTCTGTAGTTCTCTTTCCATTTATTCATTTATTTAATCAGTCATTAACTTACTGAGCCACAGTCACTCTCCACTACTTCATTCAATCATCCCTTTGCTTTCTTTCTTACTCATTCACTCAGTAAATTATTCATACATTAACTCTGGCTTCCTACCCCTGGCAAGGCCTCTTCTCTTTTACTAAGATTATTGTGGTAGCATTCTTGCTGAAATCACTACTTCTAGTTTCACTGGAAAGAATAACAACAGATCTGGTTTCTGGTTATTGCTCTAGTACTTCCTAGTTATGTGACATTGAGCAAGTCATGAATCCTTTCTCTTAGTTTTAATTTCCTCATCTGTAGAATGAGATTAATAATACATTCTTGGGGAATTGTGAACATTTCATGACAAACAGAATGTCATACAGCCAAACCAATGTTTGGTGCATAGTAGTATTATTACTACTATGTTAGTAAGTAATATTTGAGTATACTATTATAACCAATATTTAATGAGCACCTATTACATGCAATGCCTTCTCTTAGGGACTTTATAAATATTATTTCTTGTAGTTATCACAATAGCCCTATGTGGAAAGTATTATTAGTATCTCCATTTTACAGATGAGGAAATGGAGGCATAGACAGGTTAGGTAACTTAACCAGAGTTATGCAGCAAGTAAGTGACCTACAAGTAAGTGACTAGAGTTTACTTTTTAAAACTGCTATTTACTGCAAAATGGAGCGATACAATTTTCAGGATAAACTGAAATAATGTATGCCAAAGACTTGTTAAACTTTAAGAAGTCTATACATGAGAAAGAAATCATGATTGTTGCAGATGACAACTTTTGTGGTAGGTATGTAAGCTGGTAACATCTTTGCTGCTGGGATGTTTGGAAATATATATCAATAATTTTTAAATCCAAATAATGGCATACTTAGAGAAATATTTACAGCATTTTTAACAGGGAAAAATGACTGATTTCCAGAACTTATTTTTTAAAAAAACTCTGCATGGTTGATGTTCCTGGGTCGCAATGTCAGTTAAGCGTCTCATTCTTGATTTGGCTCAGGTCAAGATCTCAGAGTTGTGAGATGAAGCCCCATATCAGGCTCCTGCTCAAGATTCTCCCTCTCCTTCTGCACCCCTCCCCCAGTTCTCCCCCTCAAAAAAAAGAGAGAGAGAGAGAACAACAAAAAACTTCTGAAAACTTAAGAAAACTTTTCAACCCAGTAGAAAAATGGGTAAAGAATATATACAGAAAATTCAGTAAATGTAGAAGATATTTAATCAAGGAAATCCAAACTGCAAAATAAAATTTTGCAAATCAACCGATATTGGGGTACCTGAGTGGCTCAATCATTAAGTGTCTGCCTTTGGCTCAGGTCATGATCCCAGAGTCCCAGGATCGAGCCATACATCAGGCTCCCTGTTCAGTGGGAAGCCTGCTTCTCCCTCTCTCACTGCCGCTGCTTGTGTTCCCTCTCTAGCTGTGTTTCTCTCTGTCAAATAAATAAAATCTTAATTTTTTTCACCAATGTTGATAAAGATTTAGAAGTTTGATAATATCAAGTGCTATAGAGGGTGTGAGAATATGGATACTGCCTTTGATAACTGGCACACCACTTTGGAGAACTAATTAGCAATATTTATTAATATTGAAAATGTACACAACCTTACACCCTAAGAATTTTCATGTTTTAATGCTATCCTGGAGAAAAAAGCCTGACCTGTGTGCATGAAGAGGTACATTCAAAGTTGTTTGTTGCACCACTGTTTGTAATAGGAAAAGTTGGAAGCAACTCAATAGGGGAATTGCTAAATAATCTCTAGTATACCCATACTGTGTCTATAATACTATATATTATCTTTGAGTACATTTATATGTACATAAAACCAATATACACTATAAACCAGAATAAAGCATAAGA
This sequence comes from Spilogale gracilis, assembly GCA_004023965.1. Taxonomy (NCBI): domain Eukaryota; kingdom Metazoa; phylum Chordata; class Mammalia; order Carnivora; family Mephitidae; genus Spilogale; species Spilogale gracilis. The sequence continues at coordinate 102,853 of PITA01002952.1, forward strand.
AAAAAACTGAATTATAGATGCTTGATTAACTGAATGATGCTGTATCCATGCTACAGAACAAACTTCAAACATTAATAATTATTATGCATCTCTATGCTTAGGAATATGAGATGACGCCCATGATATATTGTTAGATAAACAAAGCAAGATAACAAAACAAGTAGAATAAAATCATATGTCTCATAAAAACATGTCTGTGCAGGGAATCATAGGAGGTTGTGTGTGTGTGTGTGTGTGTGTGTGTGTGTGTATGTATGTGTGTGTGTGTATGTGGTTAATTATGGAAAAACATCTGGAAGAAAATATAAAAGGTCAATGGTGGATGCTGGGACTCTTGAGTGATTTAAATTTCCTTCTTTATATTTTCCTATATCTGTTGAAAAATACTTTACAATGAATCATCTTCCTTTTAGATTAGAAAAAAGTCAAATTCCATTCTGAAAAATGAACATAAACACATACAAGAAAAGCTGTCTTTATAGATGAATTTTTGAAGAAAGCCTGGAGAAGAAATAATAGGCATAAATTCAGTATTTAATGAGGCCTTAGAACAGCTAGAAACACTTCCATAAATCTAATTTCATTTCTTTCTCATGATAACCTGCTGGGGCAAACATTAAAATCTCACTAAAGGGAAGTGACTTACTTGCCAAAGCACATGGATCCAGCAAGTGCCAGATTAAAATTTAAACCCAGACTCCCTTTGGTTCTAAAATACTTCTTTGCCATTTCCTCTACTGTTTCAGAAGTCCCATCAGCACTCCTTCCACATTCCATCCTCCCTTTATTTCCACTTCAACAAACTCACCAACCATGTTGTTCTGAACCAGGTGTGTGATCTTCTCTGAAATTAGTTCTGGCTCCTGGGGATTGGAGAATGGCTTTCTCAGGCAGGTTGAGGCCAGGGATCTGGGCAGGTCTGACAGAGAGTGAGATTTGTTAGTTATGAAGAGAGGGGAGAAAAAAAAGAAAACATGTCCTGTCCTCTTTAAACTCAACATGAAAATTCAAATTTATGAAGTAGAGAAGACTAGAGAAAGAAGAAATGTTCTGTGAAGTGAGCCCCTACTCATCTCCCAAAGTGGAAACTTCTGTGTCAGGACACCTTCCATAAGATGTTACATTTTCCCCATTAAAATTTCCCCTTGGGGAGTTCCTGGGTGGCTCAGTTGGTTAAGCCACTGCCTTCAGCTCAGATCATGATCCCAGAATCCTGGGATCGAGTCCCACATCGGGCTCCCAGCTCTGCAGGGAGTCTGCTTCTCCCTCCGACCTTCTCCCCTCTCATGATCTCTCTCATTTACTCTCTCTCTTTCAAATAAATAAATAAAATCTTAAAAAAAATTTCCCCTTGGGTAAAATAACTGGGGCAGCTACACTGAATCTTGTACTTAGAAGGTACGTGAAGGGCAGTGTATCTTACTTACTCTTCTTTTCTGAATATCATTACAATTCAATTTTGCAATTTTTACCTTTAATGATATCTCAAAAAGGCCTATGAAAAGGTTAACAGTGTGGCCATATTTCAGATGTGATTATCTTGAATAGTCTGCACCAATTGAGTTGACCTGGGGTTCATACCCTTCTAAAAGATGTACCTACTTCCAACACTTACTCTTTCATGCAAATCCAGATTGTTGTAGAGTGGTACTGCTTAAATGTGGGAGCCCAGACTGTTGAGATCCATTCCACTTGGGAGAGAGGAGGTAGAACACTATAGGGCTCATTTCAGACTAATGGCGTGAAGTCACAAGAGCCTATACATATATGTGTGTTGGGGAGGGTACATTGCTGTGCACTGTCTAAGCTATTGCTTACCGTGGTCCCCCTGGGAAAGCTGACTTCTCTTCATGGGAGGTATACTAGCTGACCTAGGATTAATTAGGCTTAGCTCAGAACTGTAATGAAGTGAATTCAAGCATTATGAGTAGAGCCTGGGTGAGGTGGCACTTGACTCCCACCTGCCTTGAAAGTCTCCACATCCTCCTGGACTTCTGGAGCTGCCTTCTGCACGATCTTGCTCTTCCCATCTTGGAGTTCTGACAGCATAAAGGGACAGTGGCTCTTGGCCCAAGATGGAGAGTCTATGCAAATATAAGAGAGTAAGTGGCAGTGTATTTCTAGACATAAGTTTAGTTTAACAATGATTACTAAGACCTACCGTACCCCAAAGCTCTATCTCAGGCTATGATAGAGATACAGAAATGGATGAGTCTGTTCTCTGTGCTAGAGGAGCTTCTAGGCTGGTAGAAATGGCATACACTGAAGAGACATTATTAACAATGCTGGGATGAGAAGAAGGACATGGGCTATGGAAGTCTAATTAAAAGAGGGAAGGGATATGACCCAGAATTGGAATTGAACAGGATGAAGCTTTAGATGAGCTTCACAGAGGAGATAAAGACCAAGTTAAATGTCACATGAGAAGTATTAGATACTCTGGTAAAGGGTATAGGTGAGGGTCATTTGACAAGAGCAAAGACATAGAAGCTTGAGATAATAGAGTTGATCCAGGCAATTTTAAGTAGTATCAGCAATTTTAAGTAGTATCTGCCAATATTAAGTAGTATTGGCAGAAGTCAGAACTCAGGTGTGTTTTGGAGCTAGCTCACTTAGCCTTGACACTTTTCAAATGAACCTTCTCATTTATTAGGCAATGATGACCAGTCTGACTTGGAACTTTGTCTCTAGGACCCAGACATTCTCCCCTATTTGCCAGAAACTTCTTACCTCCTCCAGCCTTGGTTGCCTTAAGATGGATTTGAGAACAGGTTGGTCCTTGGGTGGCCAGGATAGGACAGCGTCCAATACCAAACAGGAACGGGTGAATCTTAAGCATCTTACCCAGGGAGCCTATTTGGCCTCGGGCAAGCACTGGACAGCACTGTAGCAACATGGCTGCTGCTACCATCTTGAGCCCGAAGTCCTGAACAAGATGTGGAAGAGATAAGGATCCATCATAAAGTCCTGGCCAAAAGCCAAGAGTCATTCCTCTGTTTGATCCTTTGCTTTTAGCTTCCCACCCAATGCACACTGCCCTCTCCAGAGAAGCCCTATTGTCCTTCCATGGTAAGAACTTTTCCCAATGTCAAAATGTACCAATAAGGCATTATGGAGGAAGAAATGAGACAATGACCATTAGACAATGGGATAAGGGAAAGAGTTCCAGCTCTAGGTCAGAAAGCTTAAATTCTGATTAAGACTCTGCCACTGACCCCTTCTGTGATGGTGAGGATTACTGAAGTGTGATTGTATGCAGCAGAATGAGAGATGATAACCCACCAACTCTTTGGTAACACTTAGGACTAAAAAGTCTTTCTAAGAATATTCGCCTCAGTCAAGTTAATATTCAGCCTGCTAATGCAGATGGATGCCCTTGACCAGGGCTCCTGAGACTTGACTTAGAGTGTTTACTGAGCAGGCCCAACCAGAGAGGGAAAAGGAGCTTGAGGCCACAGGCTCAGCTTAAGTAGATTCAGGGAATAGGACAAAAGGGCAGGGCCTAGGCCATATAGGCCATATGCCACCAGACTGGTATTTTGCTGCTTTTGACCTTGCTCCTGGATTTTTGAGAAGGATAGTTAGAAGGGATAAAAACAAGATCCAAGGAGTCTAGGAAACAAATCTATGCACTAATGAAAGAAACAGAGGATAAGACAGAAAGGAGAAAGGACAGAGAGAAGATCAGAAACAAAGATAACAAATATCCATCATAGGCATTCAATAAATATGTGTTGAATTTAGGAGTAAATTAATGAATGGATAGGGACTGAAGTAAAGGAAAGAAATGAAGGGTAGGGAAATAGAAGAAAAGAGAAATTGGGAAAGATAAAAGGAGGAAAGTGAGAAAGAACAAAGGTACAGTGGTAATGATGAAGTTAGAAGAACAGAAATTGTGGGAGATAAAGATCAACTAACATAGAGAAAGTGGATAGGCTCATGATATGAACAGGGAGAAGAAGACTGATCCAAAAAACAGAGGAAAAAAAAATGATGGGAAATACAAAAGGTAAGGAAAGAGAGAGAGTGAGTGACAAAACAGAGGTAGAGGCAGAGACAGACAGAGGGACATGAGAAGAAATCAAGGAACATACAGGAATACACAAAGACTCAGAAAACTGAGTGCTGGAGAGGAGGGAATTCAGCAGGAGCAGGGAGTTAGTCAGGCATGAAGATAAAGGATAAATGTTGCCAAAGACAGTGGGGGTGGGGGAGAGAAGCACCAAAGAGTTAAGGTAAGAGGAGATCAATCCTACTGAGGGAGATGAGAGAGAGAGAGAGAGAGAGAGAGAGAGAGAGAGAGAGAGAGAGAGAGAGAGAGAGAGACTGAACAACAGAGAGAAGGGAATAGAGACAAGATCAAAATATAGAGATTGAGTTGGAATGAGGGAGGGCTAAGAGATACAAAGAGAAAGAAAAAGAACAAGAAAGAGAAATAGATTAAAAGGAAAAGGGCAAACTGGAGACCCAATGTCAGAAGTTGAGACAAAATACAGGACAGGACAATAGGAGAGATATGGGGGAATGTAGAAAGACTAAGGCCCTGGCACCATCAGGAGAGCTACTGAGTAGAACCTAGCAACACCTCTAGTATATGATACTTTGTATTGTAAGGGAAAAGTAAACAGGAGGAGCTCATGACACTATCCTCAGATGGCAACCTCCTTCATTTCCTACATAGCAACAGCCCTCCCTCTAATGCACAAAGCAATCTTTTCCCCTTGTTCATCCAAGAGCATTCTCCCTCCAACATTTACAGGCTATCATAGGAGCATAGGTCAGTATATGGGGCAGGGTGTGTGGGCCCAGAAATTGGGAAAGGCCAAGGGGTATTGAAAAAAATAAATGAAACTCATGTTAAGCCTTTAGGACAATGCCTGGCACATAGTAATTTTCAATAAATGTTAGCTTTCCTTATTTCAATTTCAGCTTCCCAAGTACCTCTTGAATGTTCTTGGAAAGCCACTTTCCCTCTATGGGTCTTAGCTTTCCTTAGCTGTCAGATGCAGGGTATTTATGCATGCTTCATATGGTAAGTAATGAATTGGTCCAATGCCTACATCATATGTGGAGATATCAGTTTTCTTTCCCCTGCCTGCCTGCAAAGGCCAAAGTACTTAGGACTGAGCCTGCAGACCACAGATAAAGCTCCCAGTATTTATCACCATTGAGGTCTGACCACTCCCTAAGTTGAGACCAGGGTGTGGAAGAGAAGGAGTGCTCTTTTCTAGAATCATGTATGAGCATCTGGCCTGGGCTAACTCTGGTAATATGTGGTAAGGATGGGTGGGTGATCCAGGGAAAGGCAGACAAAGAAGATGACCAGGTTCCAGGCTCCTGCAAACTCCCTTCCCCAACATCAACACTGACAACAATAATGACAACAGTGGGATATGTAATGGGAAAGAAAGCCCATAAGAATGGAAGCAGAGTTTAATCCTGCCTTGGGATGGTGGTAGATTAAGGCCTATTCCCACCTTATGTATAGTTTAATACACTCATCATCTCTAACGGACTTTTGGCCATGATATTCTCAGAGACCCAGAAAAATATAGACTACTTTTTGTTAAATTATAAAGTTCTTTCAAACTTCAGTTCCAATTTCTCTATTCTGATATTCCTTTCCTCGGATTTTCAAAGCCCCATTCTGTCTGCCCACCTTTATGATCCATAATCTTGCAGTCCAGTTACCTTCAGTTCTGTTTCTATTCCATCTCACTATCTACAGTAGTGGTATTGGACTGAGTAAAATTGAATCAAGAAAATATTTTAGGCAATTTAAGGTATTAAGAGCACAGCCTCTGGTGCCAGACTGTTTTGAATCCTGGCTCCACAACTCACTAGCTCTGGGAACTTATATCTATAAAATGTAGATAATAACAAAGACAAGATACTTCACAGGGATGTAGTGAAAATTCAGTAAAATAATCTATGCAAAGTTTATAAAGAGTGCCTATCTTAGAGCAAATACTGAAAACAATGCTAGCTATTATTTCTATTTTCTACATTTTCTATGTAGAGAAAGTGAAGGTACATGCAAGAAATGTATCTTCCCTAGTTGGTACATAAGACTAGTTCTTAAAAATTGATTCTGGAGAAGATTATGCTGAGTGAGATAAGCCAAGCAGAGAAAGTCAAGTATCATATGGTTTCACTTACTCTTGGAGCATAAGGAGTAACATGGAGGACAGTGGGAGAAGGAAAGGAAATATGAACTGGGGTAAATCAGAGAGGGAGATAAAGCATGAGAGACTTTGGACTCTGAGAAACAAACTGAGAGTTTTGGAAGGGTCAGGGGATGGGTGAGCCTGGTGGTGGGTATTGAGGGCATGAATTTCATGGAGCACTGAGTGTGGGGCATAAATAATGAATCTTGGAACACTGAAAAGTAAAATAAATTATTAAAAAAATAAAAATATTGATTCTTATCTTAATCCTGATTTTTGTCTTTATCCTATTACAATTTACTATGTGAACATGGGCTCTGTACTTTCCCTCTCTGTGCCTCAGTTTCTTTACAGGCATTGGACTAGATTACTTCATAGATTTTATTTGCTTCAAATAGCTAACAACTCATAGAGTACCCACTGTGTCAAACATGGTTGTAAGTGCTTCACATGCATTGACTTATTCAATTCTCACAACAGCTCTGTGAGGTAGATACTACTGTCAACTTTATTTCAAACCTGAGGAAACTGAGCCCCCCCAAAGATTAAGTAACCTGTTCAGGTCACAGAGCTATTAAGTAAGAGAAGCAAGTTTCAAACCTAAGCAATCTGGCTTCAGAGCCTGCTAACTTAACCACTATGGATCTATGATTCAAATATTACTACATATTTTCTTGAATGAGAGCCTGACTCCAGACATTAATACCTTTGTTTCACTAACAGGACCCTTTATGGGCCTTTGATTTTGGACTGTAACAAATGCCTTTACAAGAGGAACAGATTTATAACTGAAACAGAATTTCAGACACTGGTGAACATTCATTTGTTCATTCATTCATTCTGTTTAACAACTATGCACCCACTGTGTGGCAATCTTTGCCAAAGATTTTCACAAAACAATGTTTCACCCAAAGATATAATGTTAAAATTTTAGGTCAAATGACAGATCATTACTCAAAGGTGTTCCCTGCACCTTAAAATCCTCTTTCATGTTAGCAGCCAGTCTGTAGTTCTAGATATCAGGAGGATCAACCACAACACAACCCCAGCAGAGAGCCAGAAACCTCTCACTGCCATATTCCTTGCTCCCTCTCTCCCGTTTGTGGCCTGCTTTACAAGAACCAGTTAGGCCTGGAGGGGATGTAATAACTTTTCTTCAGGAATTGGATGTATCAAGCCTTACTTCCCCTCTTAGCATCCTCTCACCATCGTGGAAGAGTCAGAGAATTTTATATACTTGGAATAATAAAACCAGAAATTTTTAGAAACAAAGTATTAGAAGACCACAAAATGAAAATTAGAAGAGATTGTGGGATTATAGGACAAGCCCCCCCCCAATTTTTTCAGAGGGTGAATGACTTGCCTAAAGTCTCACAGTGAATTAGAGTGGGAATACCAATTTATTGACTTTCAGTCGAGGGCCCTTTTAGTTATGCAAAATTCCACTTCCACCTTATCTCCTTATTTATGGTAATCAACCCTTAAGTCCTTCATATCTCTCTTTACCTGATTCATCATCCTCATCATCCCCACATTCCCTCAATTTTCTCTCCCTACCTCTGGCCCTCTAGGCACTGACTTCTGAAATCTGCCATCAGCTGAGTAGGGAGAAAGGCTCAAAATGAGGGAGGAATGGAGGATCACTGGATAAAATACCAAGACAGCTTTCTGGGAGATAGAGAAGGACAGGGATAGAGAGACAGAAAAGGCAGAGACTGAGATATGCAGGATAGAAGAAAGGGGAAAAATATTGAGAGAAAAATATACAGACAGAACTCAGGCAAAGGAAAAATAAGAGAAAGCTAGAGGTCAGAGAGAGAGATGAAGTGAAGTGAATGATCCTGAAAAATAAAAAGGGAGAGCAAACAAAGGGGGGCAAGGCAAAGGAAAGTAAAAAACAGGGAGAGCCAAAAAAGATATAAGGGGGGGAAAGAGAGAAAATGACAGAGAGACAGATTCTAAGGAACAAAGTCAGATCTAGTCAGGCCAGATAGTCAGCATGTGCAAACTTGAGGTGAGCAACAGACCAAAAAGAGTATACCCAGGCTGAAAGCCACTCCTACCTGTTGCCCTGCACTGAGGACGAACGAACGACGACGGGTGGGTACTCTGCATCAGGACCTGGCATTTATCCCTTCTCCCATGGCTCAGCTCCACCCTTCCCTCCTGCATTGGCCCCAAATGTATCTCAGGCTTTTGCTAGAGATAAAACCCAGTGTAGTCCCCTGTCACCGAACCCCTTCATTTAGCACTGCCTTTCCCCTATTTTCTTTCTCCTCTCCCTCTGGAGTAGCAAAGTGAACTTGCTGGCTTTTAGAATCAGATAATCCAAATATAGCTAGGACACCTTGATCAAAGCCACCTCTTTGACTCTTGGTTTCCTCAAATATATTCCTCAAATATAGGTGGACAGTGAAAGTCAGAAGCAACTGTAGCACAAGTGGGAATGGCCCTCAAACAGGCAGCTTCCTTAGACAACATTCAGGCTGTTGTAACAATTTAAAAACATCACCTACAGAACAAATTTTACACAGTGCCTGGTTCAAAGAAATGACAGCCAATGTTGACTGATTACTGTGCACCAGACCTTTCACTAAGTGTTCTACAGAGATTAATTTAGCCCATCCCAATAAGGACCTTACAAGACAGGTGCTATTATCTCCATGTTACAGATGAAGAAACTGAGGTTCAGGGACATAAAGTAGCTAACTAATAATGACCCAGCTAGTAAGTACAGAGCCCCACTGTGAACCCAAGCAGTCTGGTTCGGGAATTTACACTCTTTAGACCTCACACTCTTTTAATTTTTTTATTTAAATTCAATTTAACTAACACAAAATGTATTATTAGTTTCAGAGGTAAAATTTAGTGATTCATCAGTTGCATATAACACCAGCACTCATTACAAATGCCCTCCGTAATGTTCATCATCCAATTCCCAAATCCCCCCATGCACCTCCCCTCCAGAAACCCTCAGTTTGTTTCTTAGAGTTAAGTCTCTTGCAGTTTTCCTCCCTCTCTGTTTTTATTTTTCCTTCCTTTCTCCTACATTCATCTGTTTTGTTTCTTAAATTCCACATATCAGTGAAATCATATGGTATTTTTTTTCTCTGACTTATTTTGCTTAAGATAATACTCTCTAGTTTCATCTACATCATTGCAAGTGGCAAGATTTCAGTCTTTTTGCTGAGTAATATTCCTGTGTGTGTGTGTGTGTGTGTGTGTGTGTGTGTGTGTGTGTGTCCATTTATCTGTCAAAGGACATCTGGGCTCTTTTCATAGTTTGGCTATTGTGGACATTGCTGCTGTAAACATTGGGGTGCCTGTTACTCTTCAAATCACTATGTTTGTATCCTTTGGATAAATACTTAGTGGTGCAAATGCTGGGTCATAGGGTAGTTCTATTTTTAGCTCTTTGAGGCACATCCAGAATGTCTGTATCAGTTCGCATTCTCACCAACAGTGTAAGAGGGTTCTCCTTTCTCAGCATCCTTGCCAACATTTGCTATTTCTTGAGTTGTCCATTTTAGCTATTCTGACCAGTGTGAGGTGGTATCTAACTGTGGTTTTGATTTGTATTTCTCAGATGGCAGGTGATGTGAAGCATTTTTTTAATGTATCTGTTGGTCATTTGATGTCTTCTTTGCAGAAATGTCTGTTCATGTCTTCTATCCATTTCTTGATTGGGTTATTTGTTCTTTGGGTGTTGAGTTTGATAACTTTGTTATAGATTTTGAATACTAGGTCTTTATCTTTTATACCATTTGCAAATAGTTTCTTTCATTCTGTTGGTTGTGTTTTGCTTTTTTTGTTTTGTTGACTATTTCCTTTGCTGTGCAGAAGCTTTTTATCTTGATGAAGTCCCTATAGTTCATTTTTGCCTTTGTTTCCCTTGACTTTGGAGATGTGTCTAGCAAGAAATTGCTGCAGTCAGGGTCAAAGAAGTTGCTTCCTGCATTCACCTCTAGAACTTTGGTAAATTCCTGTCTCATATTTAGAGCTTTCATTCATTTTGAGTTTTTTAAAAAAGATTTTATTCATTTATTTGAGAGAGAGGGAGAGAGAAAAAGAGCAAGAACACAAGTAGGAGGAGCAGGAGAGAAAGAAGGAGAAGCAGGCTCCCCACTGAGCAGAGAGCCTGACACAGGGCTCGATTCCAGGACTCCAAGATCATGACCTGAGCCAAAGGCAGACACTTAACCGACTAAGCCACCCGGTGCCCCTTGAGTTTATTTTTGTGTGTGGTGTAAGGAACATTCTTCTGCATATGGCTGTCCAATTTTCCCAGCACCATTTGTTGAAGAGACTGTCTTTTTCCCGTTGGACATTCTTTCCTGCTTTGTTGAAGATTAGTTGACCATAGGGTTGAGAGTCCATTACTGGGTTCTCTGTTCTGTTTCACTGATCTGTGTGTCTGTTTTTGTGCCAGTACCATACTCTCTTGATGATTACAGTTTTGTAATAGAGCTTGAAGTCTGGGATCATGATGTTACCAATTTTGGTTTTCTTTTTCAACATTCTTTTGACTATTCAGGGTCTTTTCTCATTCCATACAAATTTTAGGATAATTTGTTCCAGCTTTTTCAAAGATGTCGATGTTATTCTGATAGGGATGACATTGAATGTGTATATTGCTCTAGGTAGTATAGACATTTTAACAATATTTGTTCTTTCAATTCATGAGCATAGAATGTTTTTCCATTTCTTTGTGCCTTCCCAATTTCTTTCATGAGAGTTTTATAGTTTTCAGAGTAGAAATCCTTTGCCTCTTTGGTTAGGTTTATTCCTAGGTATCTTATGAATTGGAGGGGGGTGTAAATGGATTGACTCCTTAATTTCTTCTTCTGTCTTATTGTTAGTGTATAGAAAGGTAACTGATTTCTGTGCATTGATTTTTATATCCTGCCACTTTGCGGAATTCCTGTATGAACTCTTACACCACCAAGAGGGAGAATTACAGACTAATATGCCTGATGGACATGGATGCAAAAATTCTTACCAAATTACTACCCAAGAGGATCCAACAGTACATTAAAAGAATTATTCTCCACAAGCAGGTGAGATTTATTCCTGGGATGCAAGGGCGGTACAACATCTGCAAATCAGTCAATGTGATACATTACATAAATAAAAGAAAGTACAGAACTATACGATTTTCTCAATAGATGCAGAAAAAACATTTGATAAAGTACAGCTTTCTTTCTTTTTTTGTTTTTTTTTCAATTATTGTGGTACAGTTTTTTCCATTGTTATTTTTTTATTGTGTTATGTCAGTCACCAAACAGTACATCATTAGTTTTTGATGTAGTGTTCCAAGATTCATTGTTTTCACATAACACCCAGTGTTCCATGCAATATGTGCACTCCTTATCCTTTTTTGATTAAAACTCTTCACAGTTCTGTATCTCTGAAACAAATAATACATTATATGTTAATTAAAAAATTCTTCACAGTGTAAGGATAGAGGGAACATATTTCAATATCATAAAAACCATGTACAAAAAGCACACAGCAAATATCATTCTCAGTGGGGAAAACTGAGAGCATTTCCCCTAAGGTCAGAAACATGGCAGGGATATCCAAATCACTACTGCTATTCTACATATTACTAGAAGTCATAGCCTCAGTAATCAGACAACAAAAAGAAATTCAAGACATCCAAATCAGCAAAGAAGTCAAACACCCTTTGCAGATGGCATGATAGACATGATACTTATGTGGAAAACCCAAAATATTCCATCCCCAAATATCTAAAACCCAAACCTACGTTGCCTTTTAGTTTTGTTGACTGTTTCCTTTGCTGTGCAAAAGCTTTTTATCCTGATGAAGTCCCAGTAGTTCACTTTTGCTTTTGTTTTCCTTGCCTCTGGAGGTGTCTAGCAAGAATTTGCTGCTGCTGCTGCTGAGGTCAAAGAGGTTCCTGCTTGTGTTCTCCTCTAGGATTTTGATGGATTCCTGTCTCACATTTAGGCTTTCATTCTTTTAAAATTTATTTTGTATATGGTATGAAGTAGCCCAGTTTCATTCTTCTGTGTGACTGTCCAATATTTCCAACACCATTTGTTGAAGATACTATTTTTTCTCCATTGGATATTCCTTCTTGCTTTGTCAAACATTAGTTGACCATAGAGCTGAGGGTCTATTTTTGGATTCTTTATTCTGTTCCATTGATGTATGTGTTTTTGTGCCAGTACTATACTGTCTTGATGATTACAGCTTTGTAATACACCTTGAAGTCCAGGATAATGATGACTCTAGCTTTTGTTTTGCTCTACAAGATTCCTCTGGTTATTCAGGGTCTTCTCTGGTTCCATACAAATTTTAGAATTGTTGGAACTCACACTTTTTAACACTTTTTAAGAACTCTGCTCCCTTTCATAAAATGCAGTTTTTTTTAAATTTCTCTATCTTCTCTTTATTATTGCCCTTTCCTTACCCATTTTTATTTTTTCTTCTTCTCCTTATTATTGTCTCCTTTTCTTCTCAATTCTACGGCAGCTGAACTATGTTATCAAGCATTTTCATCTGTGGAACAGTACATAATCATTAATATTATATTTAAATAAATGGTATGCTCAAAATATTGATTTGCAATTTCCTTTTTTGTCATTTGATCATAAACCAATACAACTTGTAGAACTTTCCATATAAATTCTTTCTGTTTAGTGGAGTTATGTGTTCCAGAATCTAAAAGTTAACAGAAGTTATTATTTATTTAAATTTATTATTAATGTATAGATGACATAGAATGTTATGTTTATTTTAGGTGTATGACATAGTGGTTCAACAATCCTATACATTACTTGGTGCTCAATATGATAAATATAGTTACCATCTGTACCATACAATATTATTAAAATATTCTTTTTAAAAATATTTTATTTATTTATTTGACAGAGAAAGAGATCACAAGTAGGCAGAGAGGCAGGCAGAGAGAGAGGAGGAAGTAGGCTCCCTGCTGAGCAGAGAGCCTGATGTGGGCCTCGATCCCAGGACCCCGAGATCATGACCTGAGCTGAAGGCAGAGGCTTTAACCCACTGAGCCACCCAGGTGCTCTATTAAACTATTCTTGACTATATTCCCTATGCTGTATTTTTTATCTCCATGACTTATGTATTTTTTAAAGATTTTATTTATTTATTTGATGGAGAGATAGATCACAGGTAGGCAGAAAGGCAGGTGGAGAGAGAGGAGAAAGCAGGCTCCCTGCTAAGCAGAGAGCCTGATGTGGGCCTCGATCCCAGGACCCTGAGATCATGACCTGAGCCAAAGGCAGAGGCTTTAACCCACTGAGCCACCCAGGCGCCCAGACTTACGTATTTTATAACTGGAAGTTTGTACCTCTTAATACCCTTCACTTATTTCACCTATCATCTCACCACATCACCTCTGGCAACCATCATTCGGTTCTCTGTATTTAAGGGTCTGTCTTTTTGTTTGTTCATTTGTTTTGTTTTTAACAGTCTGCATATCAGTGCAATAATATCGTATTTTTGTTTACTGTTTGGCTTATTTTACTTAGCATAATACCTTCTAGTTCCAACCCTGTTGTAGCAAATGGCAAGATTCCACTCCTTTTTTTTAATGGCTGCACCATATTCCATTGAATACATGTACCACATTTTCTTTATCCATAAATCTATCAATGGACTTTGGGTGACTTCCATATATGGTCTATTGTAAATAATTCTGTCATAAGCATAGGGGTGCATATATCATTTCAAATTTGTGTTTTTGTTTTCTCTCAGTAAATACCCAGTAGTGGAACAACTAGATTGTATGCTCTTTTAATGTATTTATTTTAAAGTTTTTATTTAATTTACAGTTAGTTAACATACAGTGCAATATTAGTTTCAGGTATTTAATATAATGCTTCAACACTACCATACAAACCCGGTGCTCATTACAACAAGTGCACTCCTTAATCCCCGTTACCGATTTGAGCCATTCCCACCTCCATTCTGGTAACCATTAGTTTGTTCTCTATAGTTAAGAGTCTGTTTCTTGTTTGTCTCTCCCTTCTTCTCTCTCTTCCTCTCTCTCTCTTTTTCTCCTTTGATCATTTGGTGTGTTCCTTAAATTCCACATATGAGTGAAATCATATGGTATTTTTTTTCTCTGACTTATTTTGCTTAGTATAGTAATATCTACTTCCATTGATGCCATTGCAAATAGTAAGATTTCATTCAGTTTTATGGCTGAATAATATTCCCTTATATGTGTCTATATACCACATCGTCTTTATCCCTTCATCAGTCCATGGACACTTGTGCTATTTCAAAAATTTAGCTTTGGAGATACTGCTGCTATAAATATCAGGGAACTTGTATACCTTTGATGTAATATTTTTGTATTATTTGGGTAAATACCTAGTAGTGCAATTGCTGAATCATAGGGTAGTTTTTTCTTTTTCAAACTTTTTGAGGAACCTCCATACTGTTTTCCACAGTGGCTGCACTAGTTTGCATTCCCAACAGCAGTGCAAGAGGGTTTCTTTTCTCCGAATCCTCAGCAACACCTTGATTCTTGCACTGTTGATTTTAGCCATTCTGACAGGTTTGAGGTGATATCTCATTGTAGTTTTGATTTTCATTTCCCCAATGATCAGTGATGTTGAGCATATTTTCATGTATCTTAGCCATCTGTATGTCTTCTTTGGAAAAAAATATGTTCATGTATTCTTTTTTTTAAATAATAATTGCATTTTTTCTATTCAAATTTATTATGTTAGTCTCTATACAGCACTTTATTGTTTTTTGATGTAGTGTTCTATGATTAATTTTTTTATAGAACACCCAGTGCTCATTGCAACATGTGACCTCCTTAATACTCATCACCATGTTAAGCTATTCCCCCACCACCCTCCCCTCTGAAATCCTCAGATTGTTTCCCAGAGTCCATAGTCTCTCATAGTTCATCTCCCCATCTGATTTCTCCCTTTCATTTTTTCTTTTCTTCCCCCAATGTCCTCCATGCTATTCCTTATGTTTCACATACGAGTGAAACTATATAATATTTACAGGCATACCACCCTGAATGCACCTGATCTCGTCTCTGTTCATATATTCTGCCTGTTTTTAAATTATAATATTTGCTTTTTGGGTGTTGAGTTTCATAAGTTCTTTATATATTTTGGATATAACCTTTTAACAGCTATATCATTTGCAAATATATTCTCCTATTTTGCCTTTTAGGGTTTTATTTTTAAATTGTTTTCTTCACTGTGCTGAAGCTTTTAATTTTGATCAAGTCCCAAAAGTCCATTTTTACTTTTACTTTTGTTTCCCTTGCCTCAGGAGATATATTATATATAATTTGCTACACTCAGTATCAGAGAGGTGGCTGCCTGTATTCTTCTCTAGGATTTAGGTGATTTCCCATATCAAATTTAGGTCTTTAATCCATTTTTAATTTATTTTTGTGTATGGTGTAAGAAGGTGGTCCAGTTCGTTCTTCTGCATGTTGCTGTCCAGTTTTCCCAACACCATTTGTTGACGAGAGCTGTCGGGGATGGTGCATGATCCACCCGTCCCAAGCCACCAGAAACTTTGGTGGACGTACCTGTGAATGTGAATGAAAGCCCCTCCGGGCTTTCAATACCTAGAATCTGGAAAGCCACTTATCCTGTGGGCCGGGACAATATGTCCTTTGTGTGCTTATCCAAGACATATAGTTCCATTTAATCCTCCTCCCGGTTGCAGTCTCGGGGTTCTTCTTCTGTTGGATGTTCCTTCTCCAAGTCATTGTGGCGAGGAGTGGTTGAGGGGGTGTATGGCTAACTATATCAGCCACTATCTAGGTGGATTGGTCGTTGGAAGGTTTTGGAGCAACCAGAGTTCACCACCGAAAAAGGAGGAGAAAGAAAAAAGAAAACGGAAGAGAGGAAGCAAGAAAAGAAACCCCTGCCAGAGCAGGGCCCGGTGGTAGGATTTATATGGTACAAAACTGTTACAGGGTAAGGAAAAGTGTTACCAAGGGTAAATGAGGAGATCAAAAAGCGAAGCCCAACCTATATGACCCCCAAGACCAGTATTTATATAATACAAAAGCAAAGACAATTACACAGACACACTGACAAACTAGAATGGGGAGGTGAGGGCAGACACTCCTTGTGGGCAAGGAATGCGTTTCAGACGCTCCCAAGTTTGTCTTGTTTTTATTGTTGGAGGAGCCCACTTTCAAAAGATATAGGGAGATTAGAACTGGTTGTATATAGGGGTAGTATTGAATAGGGATGTGGGATTAACTTGAGGCTTATAACTACATGTACACGTAAAAGTGAGAATAAAGGAAAGAGAAGAGAAGAAAGGGAAAAATGGAGAAAGCAAAAAGGGAAACAAGAGGCAACAACAAGAGCAGAAAATATAGGTGTGTGTTTGAAAAAATTTCAAGGTAAAAAAATGTTATGGGGTGTTGAATTGAGTATCAAATTGTGCTAAAAAGGGGGTTAAAAATTGAAAGAAGAAAAACCGTGAGAATGTATTTTTAAGCTTAATATGGAAGCTTTAAAAGTAAAAATAGAAAAAAGTTTAAAAAAGGAAATAAGGTGGAAAACTGTATCAATAAGGTGTAGGGCTTTTGGTACTTGTAGTCAGTACCAGGAGTTTAGTAAATTGCCTTTCCCCTGATTTGGGGTTTTGCAGTTTGAGTGTTGTCCTCCTGAGCTTCTGGCTTGCTTTCTGGGGGTGGGGCCTGCAGTGCTGTTTCAGTCCTTCTACCTGGGCTGCGACTCTCCGCCCCCTTGCTAGAGGCCGGTCTCAATGGTAACCAGGTTATCAGGTTACACTTCTCTGGTAGCGGAGCGTTGTTCTTTTACATCCTTTTTCAGCTGCTGAGGAAGTCAGGTCGGAGCAAAATGTCTGCGCCCAGACCTCCCTCCCAGAGAGAGCCTCTACACAGAGTGGGGCTCTTTCCTGCCTCCCAGTTGGCAGCCCTTCACAGCAGGGCAGGCGCAGATGCTGGATTGATTTCTGCCCATGCCCCCGCTTGTCGCTTCACTCCCGCACCTCAAAGCCACAACTTTTGATTCGCGTGACCTTGTCTGTGCCCCGGGAACCGCGGCCTCTCCAGTCCCATGCAAATCTGTCAAATCGCCTTCCCTGGGTGTTCTGTGCCTGGCCCATGGGGTGGAGAGAAGCAGGAGAGAAAGGCAGCGGTGTAAAAATAGAATCCATGCCCGCTGCTCTTGCTGAGATCCCCCGTGCGGCGAAGCCCTGCTTCTCTGGCTTAAGCAGTGGGGGGATAGACTCCGCACCCCAGCCCCTCCTAGTTCCCTGGAGCTGCGGGGCACTTCCTCTCCCTGCAGATTCCTGTCTCCCCGCTGCCACAGAGGAAAAACTGATTTTGCACCTCACAGGGTACTCTCTGTCCTGCGGGTCCCCGTCTCCCTGCTCTGGCGGCGGCGGCAGCAAAAAAACAGTCTCCCCGCTCCGGTGGCGGCAGCAGTGGTGCGGCGGTGGCGGTGGCAAAAAAAAAAAAAAAAGTCTCCTTGCCTTGCCGTGGGCTCTGCTGTGTTCCCGGTTCTGTCTCGCCCCGAATCAGACCATAATCTGCTGTTATTCCCCACTCACAGAGCACTTTCGTGTTGGTGTATTTGCTTTCAATGGTTCAGCTCTGCGGGCTTCCTCCCGCACACCCCTGTCTCTGGGGGTAGGCCTCCGGTCCCTCTCACTTGTTTCTACCTTTTTGCCAATGGTCTTTGTCTCCTGTGGTGATCCAGAAGTGCAAAATATCACATTTCAGGCTGATTTCATGGGTGCTTACAGTGGTCCTGTAGTGTTTTTTTTGCTGGAATTGAGCTCACTTCAGGGAACTCCCCGAAATGCAGTCACCTGGCCTTCTGCCATCTTCTTCCTATCACTGTATCTGTTATCTGTATTTCTTGATCCCTGTGCCTCAGTGGTCTCAAGTTATGTGAGTTTAAGCAATCACTCTGTACCCTGTAGTAACAATACTAATCCTGTCTCTAGGGTGGGTGCAAAAGCAGTTAAAGATTTAACTGTACCACCCAACTTCCTCACTTGGGAATAATAAAAGACTGGGACCCTTGACAGTCAAGAGAGACAAAGGCAGAGGCAGCAAGAGAGCCTGTGAGGAGAGAGCAAGAGAGCCGACAAACAGCAAGAGAGACAGCGACAAAGCCAGAGGCAGGTGAGAGCCTGTGAGGAGAGAGCAAGGGAACCTGCAAAGAGAGATAGAAGCAAAGCAAGAGGGCCAAAGCCAGAGCTAGAGAGCTAGAGCTAGAAAGCCAAAGCTAGAAAGCCAGAGCATGAGCCTGAGCCTGCTTCATAGGTCTCTCCTGACTGACCTTGGGTCTGTCAGTTTGCATCAGATCTCCGTGTCCGTGTCATTATTTCGCCCACCAGACATCCCGTGGTTCAGGACCCTCTGAGGTCCTGAGGCTGGTCCCCGGCAGCGACAGAGAGTGTCTCTCTAACCCATTGGATATCCTTTTCTGCTTTGTCAAATATAATTGACCATATAGTTGTTGATTCATTTCTAGGTTTTCTATTCTGTTCCATTGATCTATATGTCTATTTTTGTGCCAGTACCATACTGTTTTGATCACTACAGCTTTGTAATATAACTTGGCATCAAGAATGTGATGACTGGGCACCTGGGTGGGTCAGTTGGTTCAGCGACTGCCTTTGGCTCAGATCACGATCCCGGAGACCCGGGTTTGAGTTCCACATTGGCTTCCCTGCTCAGTGGGAAGCCTGCTTCTCCCTCTCTCACTCCCTCTGCTTGTGTTCTCTCTCTGGCTGTGTTTCTCTCTGTCAAATAAATAAAAAATCTTAACAAAAAAGAATGGTGATGACTCCACCTTTGCTTTTTTTTTAAAATTTAAAGATATATTTATTTAGTTTTCGAAAGATGGAGGGGGGAAGAATCTGAAGCAGACCATGCTGAGCACTGAGTCTGTCACAGAGCTCAGTCTTATGACACTGAGATCATGACCTGAGCTGAAATTGAAATCCAGAGTTATGGGGGAATGGTGCATAAACAATGAATCCTGGAACACTGAAAAAATAAAATAAATTATTTTTAAAAAGAGTTGTGGAAAAGGAGGTGTGTGGAGGGTAGGGTAACTGGGTGTTGGGCATTAAGGAGGTCACATGATGTGATGAGCATGGGATTTTATACTGAACTGATGAATCATGGAACATTATATCAAAAACCAATGATGTACTTAGGCTAATTGATTTAAATTAGAAAAGAAAGAGTCAGGTGCTCAACCGATTGAGACACCTCGTCTCTGCCAGCTTTGATTTCTTTTTCAGTGTTGCCTTGGTATTTGGGTTCTTTGGTGGTTTCATACTAATTTTAGGATTCTTTGTTCTAGTCATGTGAGAAATGCTGTTGGTATTTTGGTAGTGATTGCATTGAATGTGTAGATTGCTTTGAGTGGTATAGACATTTTAACAATATTTGTTCTCCTGATGCTTGTGCATAGAGTGTCTTTCCATTTCTTTGTGTCATCTCCAATTCCTTTCATCAGTGTTTTATAGTTTTCAGAGTACAGGTAGTTCACCTCTTTGGTTAGGTTTATTCCTGGGTATCTTATTGTTGTATGTGAACTTGTAAATGGAATAGGTTCCTCAATTTCTCTTTCTACTGCTTCATTATTAGAGTCTAGAAATGCAACAGGGATTTCTGTATATTCATTTGTACCCTGAAACTTTAAACAATTCATTTATCAGTTCTATCAGTGTTTTGGTGGAGTCTTTCAGTTTTTCTATATAGGGTATCATGGCATTTGCAAATTGAAAGTTTTACTTTTTCTTTGGCAATTTGGATGCCTTTTATTTATTTTGCTAGTCTGATTGCTGTGACTAGATCTTCCAGTGCTATGTTAAATAACAGTGGTGAGAGTGGACATAACTCTCTTTCTCCTGACATTGGAGGACAAGCTCTCAGTTTTTACCCACTGAAGATACCATTGGCTATGGGGTATTCATATATGGCCTTTATTATGTTGAGGTATATTTCATCTAAACCTACTTTTTGGTGTGCCTGGGTGGCTCAGATAGTTAAAAATCCAACTTTTGGTCTGGCACAGGTCTCTATCTCACCGTCATGAGTTCAAGCCCTGCATTTGGCTCTGTGCTAGTAGTAGAGACTACTTAAATAAATATAAAAAATAAACCTTTGTTTATGGTTTTTATCATGAATGGATGTGTTACTTTGACACATGCTTTTCTGCATTTATTGAAATGACCATATGGTCTTATCCCTTACTTTACTAATGTGATGTATCACATTGATTTGAGAATATTGAACCCCCCTTGCAACCCAGGAATATATCTCACTTAGTCATGAGGAATGCTTTTTTAAAATATGCTCTTGGATTCAACTTGCTCATATTTTAATTGAGAATATTTTCATCTGTTTTAATCAGGGGTATCAGCCTGTATTTCTCTGTGGGGAGCCTGGAACCTAGCGGCGTCAACAGTTGAGGTGTAGCTTCTGGACTCATTAGCTCAGTCGTTTGCGGCCAGGCAGGTTAGAGTTAAGAAGCAAAACTCATGGTACCCGCCTATTTCGGCTCCCACTTGGGTGAGAGCAATGATAGCGCATGTAGGCTAGAGGCAGCAAGCACGTAGGCTAGGGGCAGCAGTAGTCACGTAGGCAGTGGTAGTCACTAGGAAGTTTTACTATTATAGGATCTTAATGTTACCTAGGGACTTGGGCATGATCAGGGGTGTGTGTAGAAATCATGATAATAAGGAAAACATGTAACCTTGTTATTGTCACTGCCCCTTGTTCAATTGAGCACAGTCTACTATAAAAAGCTTTGTAACCTTTAATAAAATCAGCATTGCTTGGACATCATCCACTTTTTCCCTCCTGTCCCCATCTCTTTTTCTTTGTCTTGTCTTTGTCTTTGTTTTCCCATCTCCTTGCCCTCAGGTTCAGCTTACATTGTCACGCTGGCTGCGACATTTCTCTTTTTTAGTGGAGTCTTTATCTGGTTTTGTTGTCAGGGTAATTCTGGCTTCATAGAATTAAACTGGAAGTTTTCCTTCCATTTCTATTGTTGAGAGTAGTTTGAGATGATTAGATATTAAGTCTTTAAGTGTTTGATAGAATTCACCTATGATGTCATCTGTCCCTGAACTTTTGTTTGCTGTTTTGTTTTGTTTTTCTTTTTTTTGCGGTTGTTGTTGTGTTATTGCTGTTGTTTGTTTGCTTGTTTTTATTACTGGTTTAATTTCTTTGGTGGCTATTTGTCTGTTCAAATTTTCTACTTCTTCCTGTTTCACTTTTGATAGTTTATATGTTTCTAGGGATTTATCCATTTCTTCAAAGTTTTACACTTTCTTGGCATATAGTTTTTCATAATCTCTTATTAGTATTTCTGTGGCTTTGGTTGTTATTTCTCCTCTCTCATTTATTATTTTATTTATTTGGGTCCTTTCTAATTCCTTTTTTGTAACCCTAAATAGGGGTTTACCAACTTTATTAATTTTTTCAAAGAACCTTTTCCTGGTTCCATTGATCTGTTCTATTGTTTTCTAGTTTCTATATCACATATTTCTGCTCTGATTTTTATTATTTCCTTCCTTCTTCTGGCTTTAGGCTTCATTTTTTTGTTCCTTTTCCTAGCTCATTTAGGTGTAAAATTGGTTATTTGAGATACTTCTTGCTTCTTTAGTCCTATATTGCTATATACTTCCATCTTAGGACCACTTTTGCTGCATCCCAGAGGTTTCGGAATATTGTGTTTTCATTTTCATTTGTTTTCAAGTAGTTTTAAAAACTATTCTTTATTTCCTTGTTGACCCATTCATTGTTTAGTAGACAGTTATTTAACATCCATGTATTTGTGGTCATTCCAGTTTTTTCTGGCGTTTCATGTCTAGTTTCATGGTGTATTTAGAAAAGGTGCATGATATGATTTCATTCTTTTTGTATTTGTTGAGGCCTGCTTTGTGAACTAACATGTGATCTAATCTAGAGAATATTCCATGCTCACTTGAAAAGAATGTGTATTCTGCTGTTTTAGGATGGACTGTTCTGAGTATATCTATTAAGTCCTTCTGTTCCATTGTGTCAGTCAAATCCGTTGTTTCCTTGTGTTGATTTTCTGTTTAGATGATCTGTCCATTGAAGTAAGTGGGTGTTAATGTCCCCTACTACTCTTATATTATTATTAATCACTTCCTTTATGTTTGTTATTGTTTTATATATTTGGGTGTTCCCATGTTGGGTGCATAAATAATTACAATTGTTAGATCTTCTTGTTGGACTGTCCCCCCCCTTTTTAATTATATATTGTCCTTCATCATCTCTTGTTACAGTGTTTGGAAGTCTAGTTTGTCCAATATAAGTATTGATTCTTCAGCTTTGTTTTGACATCCAATTGCATGGTGAATTTCTCTCTATCTCCTTATGGTCAATCTGCAGATGCCTTTAGGTCTTAAATGAGTCTCTTGTACATAGCGTATAGGTGGATCTTGTATTTTTTTTTTTTTTTTGGTTTCTTTGTTTTTAAAAATTTTATTTATTTATTTGACAGAGGAAACAAGCAAGAGAGGGAACACAAGCAGAGGGAGTGAGAGAGGGAGAAGCAGGCCTCCCACCAAGCAGGAAGCCTGATGTGGGGCTCGATCCCAACTGAGCCACCCAGGTGCCCCGGATCTTGATTTCTTTTATTTATTTATTTATTTATCTATTTATTTATTTATTTATTTATAAAAGATTTTATTTATTTATGTGACAGAAGTAACACAGCTAGAGAGGGAACAGAAGCAGAGGGACTGAGAGAGGGAGAAGCAGGCTTCCCGCTGAGCAGGGAGCCCGATGTGGGGCTCATCCCAGGTCTCCAGGATCATGACCTGAGCCGAAAGCAGTTGCTCCACCGACTGAGCCACCCAGGCGCCCCGGATCTTGTTTTTAAATCCATTTGGAGACCATATGTCTTTTTTTAAAAAAAAGATTTTACTTATTTATTTGAGAGAGAGAGGGAGTGAGCAGGTGAGTGGCAGAGAGGGAGATAGATGGGGAGGGAGAGGGAAAGAATTTTTTTTTTATTGTTACTAAATTTTTTTTTCCGGTGTTCCAAGATTCATTCCCCGTTCCCCACACCCAGTGCTCCACGCTTTAGGTGTCCCCAGTACCCACCACCAGGCTCTCCCATCCTTCTACCCCCCTCCCTCCAAGACCCTCAGTTTGTTTTTGTGTCCAAAGTCTCTGTTGTTTCGTTTCCCTCCCTAGATTACCCTAGTTCCCATTTACTTTCCTTCTCCCACTGTCCTCCAGTTTAGCCCTCAGGCACCACAAGTAAGTGAAACCATGCGATACTTGACTCTATCTTCTTGGCTTATTTCACTCAGCATAATCTCTTCCAGTCTGGTCCATGTTGCTACAAAAGTTGGATATTCATCCTTTCTGATGAGGCATAGTATTCCATTGTATATATGTACCACATCTTCTTTATCCATTCATCTGTTGATGGGCACCTTGGTTCTTTCCACAGTTTGGCGATTGTGGCCATTGCTGCGATGAACATTGGGGTGCATATGGCCCTTCTTTTCACTACATCTGTATCTTTGGGGTAAATGCCCAGTAGTGCGTTTGCAGGGTCATAGGGTAGCTCTATCTTTAATTTTTTAAGGAATCTCCACACTGTTTTCCAAAACGGCTGCACCAGTTTACATTCCCACCAACAGTGTAAGAGGGTTCCCCTTTCTCCGCAGCCTCTCCAACACTTGTTGTTTTTTGTCTTGTTAATTTTGGCCATTCTGACTTGTGTAAGGTGGTATCTTAGAGTGGTTTTGATTGGAATTTCCCTGATAGCTAGTGATGCTGAATATTTTTTCATGTGTCTGTTAGCCATTTGTATATCTTCTACAGAGAAGTGCCTCTTCATGTCTCTTGCCCATTTTTTGATGTGTTCATCTTCTTTTTGGGTTTTGAGTTTGAGTAGTTCTTTATAGATCTTGGATACCAGCCCTTTGTCTGTAGTGTCATTTGCAAATATCTTCTCCCATTCTGTGGGTTGCCTCTTTGTTTTGTTGACTGTTTCCTTTGCTGTACAGAAGATTTTATTTTGATGAAGTCCCAGAAGTTCATTTTCACATTTGTCTCCTTTGCCTTTGGAGACGTGTCTTGAAAGAAGTTGCTATGGCCGATGTCAAAGAGGTTGCTGCCTATGTTCTCTTCCAGGATTTTGATGGATTCCTGCCTCATGTTGAGGTCTTTCATCCATTTTGAGTTTGCCTTTGTGTGTGGTGTAAGAGAATGGTCTAGTTTCATTCTTCTATATGTAGCTGTCCAATTTTCCCAGCACCATTTATTGACGAGGCTGTCCTTTTTCCACTGGATATTTTTTCCTGCTTTGTCAAAGATGATTTGACCATAGATTTGTGGGTCCATATGTGGGCTCTCAACTCTGTTCCATTCGTCTATTTCCCTGTTTTTGTGCCAGTACCATGCTGTCTTGGTAATCACAGCTTTGTAATAAAGCCTGAAGTCAGGTAATGAGATGCCCCCAGCTTTGCTTTTCTTCTTCAGCAATTACTTAGAGATTCGGGGTCTTTTTTGGTTCCATATAAATTTTAGGATTGTTTGTTCTAACGTTTTGAAGAATGTTGGTGGAATTTTGATCGGAATGGCATTGAAAGTATAGATTTCTCTGGGCAGTATAGACATTTTGACAATATTTATTCTTCTGATCCATGAGTATGGAATGCTCTTCCATCTTTTTGTGTCTTCTTCAATTTCTTTCATGAGTGTTCTGTAGTTCCTCGAGTACATATCCTTGACTTCTTTGGTTAGGTTTATTCCTAAGTATCTTATAGTTTTTGGTGCTATGGTAAATGGAATCGATTCTCTGATTTCCCTTTCTATTTTTTCGTTGTTAGTGTATAAGACTGCAACTGATTTCTGCACATTGATTTTGTATCCTGCCATGTTACCAAATTGTTGTATGAGTTCTAATAGTTTGGGGGTAGAGTCTTTTGGGTTTTCCACATAGAGTATCATGTTATCTGCAAAGAGAGAGAGTTTGACTTCCTCTTTGCCAAGCTGGATACCTTTTATTTCTTTCTGTTTTCTGATTGCTGTTGCTAGGACTTCTAACACTATGTTGAATAGTAGTGGTGAGAGTGGGTTCCTTGCCTTGTTCCTGATCTCAGACGAAACACTGTCATTTTTTCCCCATTGAGAATGATATTCGCTGTGGGTTTTTCATAGATAGATTTTATGAGGTTGAGAAATGTTCCCTCTATCCCTATACTTTGAAGAGTTTAGATCAGGAACGGATGTTGTATTTTGTCAAATGCCTTTTCTGCATCAATTGAGAGTACCATGTGGTTTTTCTCTCTTCTCTTATTGATTTGTTCTATCACGTTGATTGTTTTGCGAGTGTTAAACCACCCCTGCATCACTGGGATAAAACCCACCTGATCATGGTGGATAATTTTTTTAATGTATTGTTGGATCCTGTTAGCAAGGATCTTGTTGAGAATCTTGGCATTCGTATTCATCAGCGATATTGGTCTGAAGTTCTCCTTTCTGATGGGGTCTTTGTCTGGTTTGGGGATTAGAGTGATGCTGGCTTCATAGAAAGAGTCTGAAAGTTTTCCTTCCGTTTCTATTTTTTGAAAGAGCTTCAGGAGAATAGGTGTTATTTCTTCTTTGAATGTTTGGTAGAATTCCCCAGGGAATCCGTCTGGGTCTGGACTCTTCTTTTTGGGGAGGTTTTGGATCACTGCTTCGATCTCGTTACTGGATATAGGTCTATTCAGATCGTCAACGTCCTCCTGTTTCAGTGTTGGGATCTTATAGGTTTCTAGGAATGTATCCATCTCTTCTAGGTTGTTAAACATATTGGCATATAATTGTTGATAGTAATTTTTGATGATTATTTCTATTTACTTGGTGTTAGTTGTGATCTCTCCCCTTTCATTCATGATTTTGTTAATTTGGGTCTTCTCCCTTTTCTTTTGGGTTAGTTTGGCCAGTGGTTTATCAATCTTATTGATTCTTTCAAAGAACCAGCTTCTAGTTTCGTTGATGCGTTCTACTGTATCTCTAGTTTCTCATTCATTCATCTCTGCTCGAATCTTTATTATTTCCTGCCTTGTGTGGGGTGTTGGTTTAATTTTTTGTTGATTTTCCAGTTCTTTAAGGTGTAATGAGAGTTGGTATATTCGAGATTTTTCAATTTTTTTGAGTGAGGCTTGGATGGCTATGAATTTCACCCTTCGGATGGCCTTTGCTGTATCCCATAGGTTTTGGATCGAAGTATCTTCATTCTCATTGGTTTCTATGAAGTGTTTTAGTTCTTCTTTGATTTCTTGGTTGATCCACATATTCCTGAGTAGGCTCGTCTTTAGGTTCCAAGTGTTTGATTTTCTCCTGAACTTTTATGGTGATTGAGTTCCAGTTTCACGGCATTGTGGTCAGAGAATATGCAGGGAATAATTTCAATCTTCTGGTATCGGTTGAGCCCTGATTTGTGACCTAGTATGTAGTCTATTCTGGAGAAAGTTCCATGTGCACTCGAGAAGAATGAGTATTCTGCTGTTTTGGGGTGAAATGTTCTGAATATATCTATGAGATCCAGCTGGTCCATTGTGTCATTCATGGCTCTTGATTCTTTGCTGATTTTCTGTTC
>PITA01002952.1:129743-149106 GCA_004023965.1 Spilogale gracilis
CATCAATATGATTCTTTATTTTGTTTAACAGTTGGCTTATGTAGTTGGCTGCTCCCATGTTAGGGGCATAAATATTTACAATTGTTAGATCTTCTTGATGTATAGACCCTTTAAGAATGATGTAGTGTCCTTCTGTGTCTTTGACTACAGTCTTTAGACTAAAATCCAATTTGTCTGATATGAGAATCACTACCCCAGCGTTCTTTTGGGGTCCATAGGCATGAAAGATGGTCTTCCATCCCCTCACTTTCAATCTGGAAGTGTCTTTTGATTCAAGATGAGTCTCTTGTAGACAGTATATGGATGGGTCCTGTCATTTTATCCAGTCTGCATCCCTGTGTCTTTTTATTGGAGCATTTAGGCCATTCACATTGAGGGTGATTATTGATAAATATGTTTGCATTGACATCATGTTGCCTATGGAGTTCATGCTTCTATACGTTACCTCTGTATATTACTGTTTTGTGTCACTCTTGGGTTCGTTTCTCCTCTAAAGAACCCCTCTTAGTATTTCTTGTAGTGCTGGCTTGGTGGTTTCATAATCTTTTAGACCTTGGGGGTCTTGGACTATTGCTGCCCTGAATTCCATATCTGTCATATTGTTTATGTTCATTTCCAGTAATTCTGTGACCAAGGTTGCTGTCTCAGGGTTCTTCTTCTGTTCGGTGTTCCTTCTCGGAGTCATTGTGGCAAGGAGTGGTTGAGGGGCTGTATGGCTAGATATATCAGCCACTATCTAGGTGGATTGGTCCTTGGAAGGTTTTGGAGCAACCAGAGTTCACCACCGAAAAGGGAGGAGGAAGAGAAAGAAATTGCAAGAGAGGAAGCAAGAAAAGACACCCCTGCCAGCGCGGGGCCCGGTGATAGGATTTATATAGTACAAAACTGTTACAGGGTAAAGAATAGGGTTATCAAGGGTAAATGAAGAGATCAAAAAGTGAAATCCAACCTATATGACACCCAAGACCAGTATTTATATAATATAAAAACAAAGACAATTACACAGATGCACTGACAAAGTAGAGTGGGAAGGTGAGGGCAGACACTCCTTGTGGGCAAGGAATGCCTTTTAGAGTTTGTCTTGTTGTTATTGTTGGAGGAGCCCACTTTCAAAAGATTTAGGGGGCTTACAACCGATTGTATATACGGGTAGTATTGAATAGGGATGTGGGATTAACTTGAAGCTTGTATCTACATGTACACGTAAAAGAGAGAATAAAGTAAAGAGGAGAGAAGAAAGGGAAAAACGGAGGGAGTGAATAGGGAAACAAGAGGCAACAACAGAAGCAGAAAATACAGGGGTGGGTTTGAAAAATTTCAGGGTAAAAAAGAGAAAAAAATTAAAAAATTAAAAAATTAAAGAAAAATAAAAAATAAAAAATGTTATGGGGTGTTGTATTGGGTATCACGTTGTGATAAGAAAGGGGCTAAAAATTGAAAGAAGAAAAACCGTGAGAATGTATTTTTAAGCTTAAAGTGGAAGCTTTAAAAGTAAAAATAGAAAAAAGTTTAATAAAGTAAATGAGGTGGAAAACTGTTTCATTGAGTTGTAGGGCTTTTGGTACTTGTAGTCTGTGCCAGGAGTTTAATAAATTCCCTTTCCCCCGATTTGGGGATTTGCATTGGAATGTTGTCCTCCTGAGCTTCTAGCTTGCTTTCTGGGGGCGGGGCGTGCAGTTCCATTTCAGTCAGTGGGAGCAAGATGTCTGTGCCCAGACCTCCCTCCCAGAGAGAGCCTCTACACAGAGAGGGGCTCTTTCCAGCCTCCTGGTTGGCAGTCTGTCACAGCCGGGCTGGTGCAGTGGTGGTATTGATTTCTGCCCCCGCCCCCGCTTGTTGTTTCACTCCTGCACCTCAAAGCCACAACTCCTTTTGGATCGTGCGACTTTGTCTGCACCCTGGGCCTCTCCAGTCCCACGCAAGTCTGTAAAAGCTCCTTCCCTGGGCGGCGCAGCCCATGGTGTGGAGAGAAACGGGAGAGAAGGGCAGCGTAAAAATAGAATCCAGGCTCGCCGCTTTCGGGGCAGTTGCCCCGGCTCGGGTGCCGGGCGGGCGTGACTCAGGTGCGCGCGGGGGGGGGGGGGGGGGGGGGGGGGGGGGGGGCGGCGCCGGGCGGGCGCGGCTCCGGTGCAAGTGCCAGGGCGGCGCAGTTCGGACAGAAAAAAAAGTTTTTAAAAAGTCTCCTTGCCTTGCCCCGGGCTCCGCTGGGCTCCGCTGTGTTCCCGTTTCTGTCTAGCCCCGATTCAGGCCGCATTCTGCTGTTATTCCTCACTCACAGAGCACTTTTGTTTTGGGGTATTTGTTTTCAATGGTTCAGCTCTGTGGGCTTCCTCCCCCACTCCCCTGTCTCTGGGTGCAAGCCTCCAGACCCTCTTATTTGTTTCTACCTTTTTGCTGATGTTCCTTGTCTCTCGTGGCGGTCCAGAAGTGGGAAATATCACATTTCAGGCTGATTTCATGGGTGTTCCCAGTGGTCTTGTAGGGGTTTTTTTGCTGGAATTCAGCTCTCTTCAGGGAGCTCCCCGAAATGTGGTCACCTGGCCTTCCGCCATCTTGACCCCTTCTGGGAGAGGGAAAGAATCTTAAGCAGACTCCCCACTGATCACAGAGCCTGATGCAGGGCTCAATCTTACAACCTGAAGATCATGACCTGAGCCAAAACCAAGATTGGGACATTTAACGGACTGAGTCACCCAGGCACCCCCAACCTATGTCTTTTGATTGGAACATTTATTCCATTTACATTTAAAATCATTGTTGATATATATGTATTTACTGTCATGTTATTACTTGTTTTTTTCCCCTGGAGATTTTCTCTGATCCTTTCTTATCTTTGTCAATTTTCATCTCTTCTTCGCACTCAATGAGTCCACTTTAATATTTCTTGCAATGCTGGTTTAGTGGTCATGAACTCCTTTAGTATTTGTTTGTCTGGGAAACACTTTATCTCTCCTTGTATTCCAAATGATAACATGCTGTATAGAGTATTTCTGGCTACAGAGTTTTCCTATTCAGTACTTGGGATATATCATGTTACTATCTTCTGGAAACTTGAGTCTTTTAACAAAGATAACAAAACACAACCAAGAAAAACTGAAATACCTTTCTCATCCACATCGAGGGCTTATAACCACCTTCCCATCTTATTCTTCTGTCAGTGTTTCTGTGTACTTGGTTTTGTCTTTGTATTATATAAATAATATTCTTAGGGGTCTTTTGGTCTCAGTTTTGCTTTTTTCTTTTCTTTCTTTTTCTTGGTGTTTTTATTATTCCTTTTTGTTTTGATATATTATGACTTCTACTTTTGGGGCCCATTCTGGCTGGGTTTTTTCTTTTTCTCTCTTTTTTATTTTTTCTTTCTTTTTCATGGTGATTTCTGATTGCTTTGAAACCTTCCAATGGGCACCTTGCCTGGATCATGGTTGATATATTCAGCTTTAAATCCCCTCAAGCACCTCTCACCAAAATGAGTTGGGGGAGGAACAACCAACAGAGGAAAAATTCAGAGACTGTGACCTCTGTCACAGAACTACTGGATATTGACATAAACAATATGTCAGAAATGGAATTCAGGGTAGCAATTATCCAGGTAATGGATATGTTGGAAAAGACCATTAGTGGCAAGATAATCTTTAAGGGTTGAAGTGAGAGCTGACTTGGCAGATGTTAAAAATGCTATCAGTGAGAGTCAATCTAATCTAAATACTCTAACAGCTAGGGTTAGTCAGGGAGAAGATCAATTAGTGATCTAGAAGACAGATGGATAGAAAAGAAGGAATAGAAGGAGGCATGGAACAAACAGCTTAGAAGCCATGAAAATACAATTAGAAAAATAAATGACATCATGAAATGTTCCAATATCAGTATTATTGGGATCCCTGAGGGGTAGAAATAGAGAGAAGATTAGAAGATACAGTTGAACAAATCCTGGATGAAAGTTTCCCTAACATGGGGAATGGGACAAGTGTTCATGTTCTACAGGCAGAGAGGACATGCTCCAAGATCAATGAGGCTGCAAAAACCTCCAGGCACATAATTGTGAAATTCACAAATCATAAATTCAAAGAATATGTCTTAAAGGCAGCCGGGGGAAGAGATCTCTTACATACAGAGAAAGGACCATCGGAATAACATCAGACCTGTCCACAGAAATCTGGCAAGCCAGAAAGGGCTGGGAAAGACATATTCAGGGCACTAAATGAAAAAATATGGAGCCAAGAGGACTTTACCCAGCAAATATGACATTCAAAATGGATGGAGAAATAAAGAGCTTCCAGGGCCCCCAAGGTTTAAAAGATTATGTGACCACCAAGCAGGTGCTATGAGAAATAATTTTTTTAAAGATTTTATTTATTTGACAGAGAGAAACACAGCGAGAGAGGGAACACAAGCAGGGGGAGTGAGAGAGGGAGAAGCAGGCTTCCTGTTGAGCAGGCAGCCCGATGTGGGGCTTGATTCCGGGTCTCCGGGATCATGACCTGAGCCGAAGGCAGTCGCTTAACAAACTGAGCCACCCAGGCACCGCCTGCTATGAGAAATATTAAGGAATATTAAGGTGGGTTCTATAAAAGAGAAAAGAACCCCAAAATGACATAGATGAGAAATGTACACAGGAAATTTATAGAAAAGGACTTCACAGGCAACATGATGTCAAAAAAACCCCTTATTTTTCAATAATCACTCTGAACGTGAATGACTGAAATGCTCCCATAAAATGGCACAAGGTTGCAGAATGGATAAAATGACATGACACATTCATATGCTGTCTACAAGAGATGCATTTTGAACCTAAAGTACATTCAGCCTGAAAGTGAAGAGATGGAGAACCATCTTTCATGCCAATGGGCCTCAAAAGAAAGCTGGGGTAGAGATTATTATATCAGATAAATTGGATTTTAAGCAAAAACTGTAGTCAGAGATACAGAAGGACACTACCTCATTCTTAAAGGGTCCATATACCAAGGAGGTACAACAATTGTAATTTTTTATGCCCCCAACATGGGAGCAGCCAACTCCATAAGCCAACTGTTAAGCAAAATAAGGAGTCATATTGCTACAAATATATTAATTGTAGGGGATCTTAACACGCCATTCTCAGAAATGGTCAGATCATCTAAATAGAAAATCAACAAAAGACCAAGAGCTTTGAATGACATACTGGACCAGATGTACCTCATAGATATATTCAGAACATTCCTCCCTAACACAACAGAATACTCATTCTTCTTGAGTGCACATGGAACTTTCTCCAAAATAGACCACATACTGGGTCACGAAGCAGGTCTCAACAGATACCAAAAGATTTAGATTATTCCCTACTCATTCTCAGACCACAATGCCTTGAAACTGGATCTCAACCACAAGAAAACGTTGGAAGAAATTCAAACACTTGGAAGCTAAACACTATCCTGCTCAAGAATGTTTGCAGCAACCAGGCAACCAAAGAAGAACTTAAACATTTCATGGAAACCAATGATAATGAAGACACATCAGTCCAAAACCTATGGGATACAACAAAGGCAGTCCTAAGAGGGAAATGCATAGCCATGAAAACCTCACTCAAAAGAACTGAAAAATCCCCAATACACCAACTCTCTTTATACCTTAAATAACTGGAAAGTCAACAACAAATTAAGCCAACCCACACACAAGAAGGGAAATAATTAAGATTAGAGCAGAAACCAATGGGTTAAAACTAGAGATACAGTGAAACATATCAATGAAAGAAGAGACGGTTCTTTGAAAGATCTAATAAGATTGATAACCATTGGCCAAACTAAACCAAAAGAAAGGAGAGAGGACACAAAAGAAAGAATAGAGGACCCAAATTAATAAAATTATGAATTAAAGTCAAGATATTATGACTAACATCAATGAAATAGAAACAATAATCAGAAATCATTATCAGTAGTTATATGCCAATAAGAAAAAAAAAAACTAGAAGATATGGATGCATTCCAGGAAACCTATAAACTTCCAGGACTGAAACAAGAAGAAATTGACAACATGAATAAACTAATATCTAGTAAAGAATTTAATGTGGAGTACGGAGCTTAATTCAGGACTCAATCCTTGAAACCTGGGATCCTGACCTGAGCCAAAGGCAGACGTTTAACCAACTGAGCCACCTAGGCACACAGCAAACATGAAATTAAATATTTAGAGAGAATTCAATGTGCCAGGAAGATTACTATAACTATTACAAAAAGGATAATTCTCACTGTTTGTAGTGAAATTTGGAATTATTGTTCCAAGACACAAGCCAATCAAATTAAATAAGTCAAAGACTTTGTTGAAGGATTCACCTCCTTAAGCCAAGTGTGTTGTTGAATGATCTTATGTAATTGAGTTTCAAATTTCCTAGAAGTATTAATCTAGGTACAACAGGTGATGTTGACCACAACACAGACACTTCCTTTTGCAGCTAAAAGATAATCAAGGGCTACTAAGGGGAACCTAGGCCTGCCTTGCCCCTTGAATACAGCTAGATAAATATCAAATCACTTTGAAAATCCAATAAATCAATCCGAGGACTGAAAGAGAAAAAATGCACAACTAGAGGTAGAAAAAATGCACCATACTGTAGAAGGTAGGAGTTATGGAGGGTTGATTTGGGGAAGAGAAGAGATGCAGGTGCTGTGAATGGGCACGAGCTCTGATCATGGAAAGAGGAGCAAAAGAGAAAGAAAGAGAAAGAATGAAAGTGCATGCAGGGATTTGCACAAGAAAAGTCGTTCTCTAAATCCATTAACTGGGAAAGGGAGAAGGGCTGAATACCAGAAGTTTTTTTTTTTTTTTTTTTTCCCCCCCGGAAGTTTTTATAAACAGTGGAGCACTGTGGAGTTCATAAACATTCTGAAGTTCAGAGGACCTGATCATCACCATGGTTGCCCCTGGCTGGTTTAGTGGTGCTCCAGGGGGGAAAGAGGGCAGAGACCTGGGAGCAGGCAGTGTGGTCTGAGGATCCACTGAATCCCATGGGGAGAAAATGTTTCCATGCTTAGAGTGCTTTTGGAGAGGCAGTCTCTCTGGGGCAAAA
This sequence comes from Spilogale gracilis, assembly GCA_004023965.1. Classification (NCBI taxonomy): domain Eukaryota; kingdom Metazoa; phylum Chordata; class Mammalia; order Carnivora; family Mephitidae; genus Spilogale; species Spilogale gracilis. Next base: position 136,783 of record PITA01002952.1, read on the forward strand.
GAACTAATGGCATCAGCATGCTGCCCCATTCCCTAGCACTGGAACAAAGACACCAGCTGAGGGCAGCAAACCGTGGTGTTGGCTTTTAGCCATGCTTTAACCATAAACTCTGAAGGACTATATGGTCACACAACCGCTTTCTGGGACAAGATGGAACCAGCCATAACACAGCAAGACCTTCCCCTTGCAGATCAGTGTGGGTCCACACCTAGTGGATCTCTAAAATTTAGAGTTTTGAAATCCAGCCATGTGCCTGAGATAAAACACAGGATTCCTGTGCTGCCTGGGAGGTGGACAGCCCAGATTCAGTCAGGGTGAAGGTGGGGATCTGCCAAAACAGGGACTGTGAAGTCTTCCTGAAGTGTAGTAAGCCCAAGTTCCCCACTCCAGGTATCAGAGAGCAGTGTGATACCATCCTTACCGCTCCCCCCCTCCCCCGCCGGAAAACACACACCCATCAGCAGCCACAAACTTCAGGGAGGAAAACTAGGTGGAAGCCAGAGCTGCTTACATCAAGCCCCACCCCCTTTCACCCTGTGAGTCCATCAGAGAAGCAGCAGGCCCCACCCCCAGAAGACCAGCACAAACCCCTTGCACACACTAAGACTACTGATTATAGAGTGCTGCAAAACTTTAACTCTAAGAGAAGTAGTATCTAGCTGCTTCTGTTTTTTTTTTTTTAATCTTGCTTCTTTTAATGAGCAGAACAAAACACATATAGGATCTATCTTCCTTTTTTGTTTTAATTTATATTTTATTTTCAATTTTTTTATTCTGCTCCTTATTTATTTGCAGTGTTCCAAGATTCATTTCCCCATTCCCCACACCCAGTGCTCCATGCAATAGTTGCCCTCAGTACCCACCACCAGGCTCCCATCCCCCCACCCCCCTCCCTCCAAGTCCCTCAGTTTGTTTCTGTGTCCAAAGTCTCTGTTGCTTCGTTTCTCTCCCTAGTTTACCCTACTTCCCATTTACTTTCCTTCTCCTACTGTCCTCTACATTACCCCTTATGCACCGCAAGTAAGTGAAACCATGTGATACTTGACTTTCTCTACTTGGCTTATTTCACTCAGCATAATCTCTTCCAGTCCAGTCCATGTTGCTACAAAAGTTGAATATTCATCCTTTCTGATGGAGGCATAGTATTCCATTGTATATATGTACTATATCTTCTTTATCCATTCATCTGTTGATGGGCACCTTGGTTCTTTCCACAGTTTGGCGATTGTGGCCATTGCTGCAATGAACATTGGGGTACATATGGCCTTTCTTTTCACTACATCTGTATCTTTGGGGTAAATGCCCAGTAGTGCGATTGCAGGGTCATAAGGTAGCTTTTTAAAATTTTTTTGAAAGATTTTATTTATTTGACAGAGAGAAACACAGCCAGAGAGGGAACAAAAGCAGGGGGAGTGAGAGAGGGAGAAGCAGGTTTCCCGCCGAGCAGGGAGCCCGATGTGGGACTCATCCCGGGTCTCTGGAATCATAACCTGAGCTGAAGGCAGTCACTTAACCAACTGAGCCACCCAGGTGCCCCTATTTTTAATTTTTTAAGGAATCTCCACATTGTTTTCCAAAGCGGCTGCACCAGCTTGCATTCCCACCAACAGTGTAAGAGAGTTCCCCTTTCTCCTCAGCCTCTCCAACACTTGTTGTTTCCTGACTTGTTAATTTTGGCCATTCTGACTGGTGTAAGGTGGTATCTCAGTGTGGTTTTGATTTGAATTTCCCTGATAGCTAGTGACGATAAACATTTTTTCATGTGTCTGTTAGCCATTTGTATATCTTCTATGGAGAAGTGCCTCTTCATGTCTCTTGCCCACTTTTCAATGTGTTCATCTTCTTTTTGGATGTTGAGTTTGAGTAATTCTTTATAGATCTTGGATATCAGCCCTTTGTCTGTAGTGTCGTTTGCAAATATCTTCTCCCATTCTGTGGGTTGCCTCTTTGTTTTGTTGACTGTTTCCTTTGCTGTACAGAAGCTTTTTATTTTGATGAAGTCCCAGAAGTTCATTTTCTCTTTTGTCTCCTTTGCCTTTGGAGATGTGTCTTGAAGAAGTTGCTGTGGCCGATGTCAAAAAGGTTACTGCCTATGTTCTTTCCAGGATTTTGATGGATTCCTGCCTCACGTTGAGGTCTTTCATCCATTTCTAGTTTGTCTTTGTGTGTGGTATAAGAGAATGGTCTAGTTTCATTCTTCTATACCTAGCTGTCCAATTTTCCCAGCACCATTTATTGAAGAGACTGTCCTTTTTCCACTAGTTATTTTTTCCTGCTTTGTCAAAGATGATTTGCCCATAGACTTGTGGGTCCATATCTGGACTCTCCACTCTGTTCCATTGGTCTATTTCTCTGTTTTTGTGCCAGTACCATGCTGTCTTGGTAATCACAGCTTTGTAATAAAGCCTGAAGTCAGGTAACGAGATGCTTCCAGCTTTGCTTTTCTTCAGCAATTTAAAAATATATATATTTTTGGATTTATCTTCTTTTTTAAATTTAGGTTTTACTTAGTTAACATACAGTTCAATATTGGTTTCTGGAGGAGAATTCAGTGATTCACTACTTACATATCGTGCTAGTCACAAGTGTCCTCTTTAATATCCATCCCCCATGTAGCCCATCCCTCACCCACCTACTTCCATAAACCCTGTTTGATATCTATAATTAAAGAGTTTCTTATGGCTTGTTTCCCTCTCTCCTTTTTTTTTCTTGTCCACCTTCCCACATGTTCATTGACATTCTTTTTTTAAATTCCACATATGAATGAGATCATATGGTATTTGTCTTTTTCTGATTGACTTATTGCACTTAACATAAAAAATACACTACTCCATCCACATCATTGCAAATAGCAAGCTTTCATTACTTTTGATGGCTGAGTAATATCCGTGTGTGTATGTGTGTGTGTGTGTGTGTGTGTGTGTGTGTGTGTGTGTGTGTGTATCTCATCTCCTTTATCCACTCATAAGTCAGTGGACATTTGGGCTCTCCATAGTTTGGCTATTGTTGAAAATGCCAGTTCCTAGCTTCTTTTAACAAGCAGACTAAAGGACACATAGAATCTAGCTTCCTTTTTTTGGGACATATTCTTAATATAGCCATTACTCTCAGGAGCAGAATACAAAACTTTCCTGATAATCACACACACACACACACACACACACACACACACACACACAACCAGTGACCCGGACAAAATGACAAGATGGAGGAATTCACCCCAAAAGAAAGAACAGGAAGAATTCATGCCCAGAGATTTAATCAATATAAATACAAGTACCATGTCTGAACCAGAATTTAAAAGAATAACCATAAGGATGCTAGCTGGACTTAAGAAAAATAGAAGACACTAGAGAATTCTTTACTTCTGAGACAAAAGAACTAAAGACTAGTCAGGCTGGAATAAAAAATGATATAACATGATATAACATGAATGGATGCAATGACAAGGATGGATGAAGCAGAGGAATGGATCAGTGATATAGAATATAAAATTATGAGGCACCTTCTGGGGGAGAAGTTAAGATGGCAGAGAAGTTGGGAGTCCCTGGGTTTTCCTTGTCCTTCGACCAGAGATGTATTGAGGTCAGATCACTTGGAACACCCAAGAAATTGATCTAAGGATTGGAAAGAGGATTTCCATGGTTGGAGGGAGACAGCGTGGTGGGTAAGAGGTGCAAATAAGTGAACTGGGGGAGAGAAAAGCCGCTCTGCTGTGGAGGATAGGGAACCCTTTCCGTGGGGAGAGAAAATGGAGAGAGGGAAAGAGGGATCAGGTACACAAAAGAAGAACAACTCTTAGAACACTGATTGTGGAACTGGGGTAACTAAGTGGTGCAGATTTTCTGCAAACAGTAAGCAGAGTCCAAGCTCAGATTTTGGAAGCGTGTGACTTTCTTGAGGGAAGCTGTAGAATGTACTCCTGGAGAGAAGGAGGGCTCTTGCCTAGGACTATATACAAAGTGCTATAGGGGTCTGTGGGGTCATTCCCCTTCCTAGAGTAAATTTGGAAGATGGTATATTGCCTTTCCAAGGGCAAAAGGCCCTACAGGACAAGCAAAGGGCCTTTTATTAGCAGTGAACAAAAACCCACACAGAGGTGGATAACCTGGTAGCTGCTTTTTGAGGTGTCACAGCATAGAATCCATGCATTGTGAAAGTGAGGGATACTATTTCTGGGACAAAAGGTAGTAGTCAGAGTGCAGCGAGCCTCTAATGTGGAGGGGGGAGCCAACCTAAGTGGTGCCAGTTCCTTTAAGATTTAGGTATTTGAATCCCAGCTGCACCAAAGATAAAACACAGAATTGCTGGGTACTGGGTAGGCAGACAGCCATCACTCTTCTGTGAGGGCTTCCTGAACAGGGGGATATGTGACATCCCCTGTCCATGGATGAAAGAGTGGGGTAGCTCCATTTTACCATCACTACCCACAGGGTCAGATTTCAGAGAGCAACACAGAGGCCCTCACTGGAGGTCGAAGCCACTTGCATCAAACTTGGCCTCCTGAGCTTGGCAAAGATTGACTCTGAGCCAACATAGCAAGCTTTTATACAAGAAGAGCAAAACAGGCAGAATACTGCATGAATCAGTTCAACTGATTATACAGTGCTTCAGTTCTTGTGGAAATAAGACCAGGCTGTATTTTTTCTCTTTTTTCTTTTTCCTTGGAATTAGGCTTATGGGGGTTTTTTTGTGTGTGCGTTCGTGCGTGCATGTTAGATTTTTTTTTATTTCCTTTTCTCTTTTGTTTTGGATCAGGCATCTTTTCTTCCTTTCTTTTTAATTTTTTAAAATTATTTATTTGAGAAAGAGAGAGAGTGCACATGTGGAGGTGGGGGCAGAGGGAGAGGGACAAGCAGAGTCCCTGATGAGCAGTGAGCCCCAATGCAGGGCTCAATCCCAGGATCTTGAGATCATGACCTGAGCCAAAGGCAGATGCTTAAACAACTGAGTCACTCAGGCACCCTATCTTTTCTTTTTCTTTATTTTCCTCCTGTTTTTCCTTGGAATCAAGGTTATAGTTTTTTTTTTAATTGTTTGATCTTTTTCTTTCCCTTTCCTTCTCTCTTTCTCTCTCTCTTTTGCACAAGCTTTTATTTTTTTCTTCTCTCTCTCTTTTTCATTTAATTTTCTTTTTCTCCTTTCTTTCCCAGGCTTTTTTCAACAAACAAATCAAAGCACAGTTATATAAGGGTACAAGCATTTCCAAATGCAAGCAAAGAAGAACTCAGCAGAGGACTGACCAGTGGGAAAGAGCAGCCAAAAACATAGTAACAAAGTGCACACTGCATACACCAGGAAAACTTTCTGAAGTGCCAGGCCCTGGACACCCTATGACCCATTTTTAATAAAACATTACTCTGTTGAGGGTCACCTTGGCTCTTTCCACAGTTTGGTGATTGTGGCTGAATGGATAAAGAAGATGTGGTACATATATACAATGGAATACTATGCCTCCATCAGAAAGGAAGAATATCCAACTTTTGTAGCAACATGGACTGGACTGGAAGAGATTATGCTGAGTGAAATAAGCCAAGAAGAGAAAGTCAAGTATCACATGGTTTCACTTACTTGCGGTGCATGAGGGGTAACCTGGAGGACAGTGGGAGAAGGAAAGTAAATGGGAAGTAGGGTAATCCAGGGAGAGAAGTGAAACAACAGAGACTTTGGACACAGAAACAAAGTGAGGGACTTGGAGGGAGGGGGGTGGAGGGATGGGAGAGCCTGGTGGTGGGTACTGGGGGCACCTAATGCGTGGAGCACTGGGTGTGGGGAATGGGGAATGAATCTTGGAACACTGGAAAAAAATTAAGTAACAATAAAAAAACGAATAATGGTCTTACAATTAATACAATAGTACTAAATTGATATCTATCAATAATCACTTTAAATGTAAATAGATTAAATGTTCCAATCAGAAGACATAGGGCATAAGAATGGATTAAAAAAATAAGACCTATTGATATGCTGCTTAGAAGAGATTCATTTTAGACCCACAGATACCTCCAGATTGAAAGTGAAGGGATAGAGAACCACTTATCATGCTAATGGACAAAAGAAAGCTGGAATAGCCATTCTTATATCACACAAAACTAGATTGTATTGTATTGTACCGTATTTATTTTAAAATTTTATTTATTTGTTTTAGTTTCAAAACCAAAGGACCGTAAATCCTTTAAACCAAAGACTGTAATGATAGATGAAGAAGGATATTTGATCTGGGAAAGTCGGTGGAGGAGTAGGGGACCTTATTTCCACCAGTCTCCTGAATTAAGCTGAATATTTACCAGACCACTCTGAATACCCACGAAATCAGCCTGAAATGTAAGATATATCAGGGTCTATACCAACAGAATATCTCCAGTGGCAGGTTTCATGGTAGGATGAGGGGAGCCGTGAGTCTGTGGGTGGATACCGGAAGATAAATGGAAAGGGGTTGGAACCACCATAAGCACTAGGGCTGGGAAGGTAAAATAACACAGGAGTGCAAAAGTGTCCCACACTGGGGCCTGGGCACAGACTCACAGACTGGTAGCCATGAGCGAAGGACTTTAGGGCAGCACCCCATCAGACTAAAACCTAGAGCTGCGGGGGCATGTGTGTGAACTTGGGGCAGCTGGCAGTTTTAGAAACATAAAGTGCAGAGACTTGCCTGGACCTGGAAGTGAGGCCTGGGAGTACTGTTGTGGGGCACACAACCCAGGTTGCTGTTGTTTTTAGCAGTACAAAAATGATAGATGAAGAAGGACAGTATATCATAATAAAGGGATGTATCCAAAAAGAAAATGTAACAATTGTAAATATTTATGCCCTTAAATTTGCAGGCTAATATATAAATGAATTAATAAAAAATAGAAATTCATTGATAATAATACAATTATAGTAGGGGACTTCAACACCCCACTCACAGCAATAGACAGATCATCTTAGCAGAAGATCAAAAAGGAAATAATGGCACTGAATGACTCACTGGACCAGAAGGACTTAACAGATATATACAGAACATTTTAACTTACAGCAACAAAATACACATTATTTTCTAATGCACATGGATCATTCTCAAGAATAGGTCATATACTGGGTCACAAATTAGGCCTCAACCAGTACAAAAAGTTGGAAATCATAGCATGCATATTTTCAGACCACAAAGCTATGAAACTAGAAGTGAACCACAAGAAAAAGATTAGAAAGACCTCAAATAGATGGAGATTAAAGAACATCCTATCAAAGAATAATGGGTCAACCAGTAAAGTAAAGAAGAATAAAAAAAAACCATAAAAGTAAATGAAAATGAAAACATGACAATTCAAAACCTTTGGGATGCAGCAAATGCAATCATAACACAGAATTATAGCAATACAGCCCTTTCTCAAAAAGAACTTAACCTTATACCTAAAGGAACTAGAAAAGAAACAGTAAATAAAGTCTAACCCGGAAGTAGAAGGAACATCATAAAGATTGAAGCAGAAATAAATGATAGAGAAATTAAAAAAAAACTGTAGAAAAGATTAACAAATCTAGAAAAAATTAACAAGACTGATAAACTCCTAGCCAGACATATCGAAAGAAAAGAGAAAAGAACCACCCGCCCCCCCAAAAAAAATCATGACTGAAAGAGGAACTATCACAATCAACAGAACAGAAATACAAACAATTGTAAGAGAATAGTATGATCAATTGTATGCCAACAAATTATGCAATCTGGAAGAAATGGAAAAATTCTTAGAAGCATATGAACTACCCAAACTAAAACAGGAAGAAATAGAAAATTTGAACAGATGTATAAAACAATTTTATCAGTAATCAAAAATCTCCCAACAAACTAGAGTTTAGGGCCTGATGGCTTCCCAGAAGAATTAAACCAAACATTTAAAGAAGAATTAATGACTATTTTCCTGAACATGTTCCAAAAAATAGAAATGGAAGGAAAACTTCCAAACTCAGTTGTTGAGGTCAGCATTACCTTGATCCCCAAACCAAGGACCCCACTAAGAAGGAGAATTACAGACCAATATTGGATGTAAAAATTCTCAAGATATTAGGTAATTGATTCAACAGTTCATTAAAATGATTATTTACCAAGACCAGGTGTGATTTATTCCTGGGAGAGTAGGGTCATTCAACATCCACAAATCAGTCAATATGATATAGCACATTAAAAAAAGAAAGGATAAAAAACATATGATCCTCTCAATAGATGTAAGAAAAACCATTTGAAAAACTACCACAACCATTGTTGATAAAAAAAAAACCCTCAACAGGGCAGCTGGGTGGCTTAGTTGGTTAAGCTACTGCCTTCGGCTCAGGTCATGATCCTGGAGACCAAGGATCGAGCCCCATATCAGGCTCCCTGCTTGGTAGGAAGCCTACTTCTCCCTCTCTCACTCCCCCTGCTTGTGTTCCCTCTGGCTGTGTTTCTCTCTGTCAAATAAATAAAATCTTTAAATAAAAACCCTCAACAAAAGCGGGATAGAAGGAACATACCACAACATCATAAAGGCCACATATGAAAGACGCTCAGCTAATATTATACATCCTCAATAGGGAAAAACTGAAAGGTTTCCCCCTAAGGTTAAGCAAAAGACAGGGATGTCCTTTCTCACCCCATACTTCAACATAGTATTGGAAGTCCTAGCCTCAACAGACAACAAAAAGAAATAAAATACATCCAAATAATCAAAGAAGTTGAACTTTCACTCTTTGCAGATGACATGATACTCTATGTAGAATACATGAAAGACTCCACCAAACAATTGTTAGAACTGACACAGGAATTCAGCAAAGTCACAGGATATAAATTCAATGCACAGAAGTCTTTTGCATTTCTATACACCAATAATGAAGCAGCAGAAAGAGAAATCAAGCAATTGATCCCATATATAAATGCATCCAAAACCATAAAATACCTAGGAATAAGGCGCCTGTGTGGCTCAGTGGATTAAAGCCTCTGACTTTGGCTCAGGTCATGATCTCAGGGTCCTGGGATCCAGGCTGCGTTGGGCTCTCTGCTCAGCAGGGAGCCTGCTTCCTTCTCACTCTCTGCCTGCCTGTCTGCCTGCCTGTGATCTCTCTGTCTGTCAAATTAATACATAAAACTTTTTTAAAAAATATACCTAGGAATAAATGAGGAGATTTATGCTGAGTGAAATGAGCCAAGCAGAGAAAGTCAAGTATCATATGGTTTCATTTACTTGCGGAGCATGAGGAGTAATACGGAGGACAGTATGAAAACGAAAGGAAATGGGAAGTGGGGTAAATTGGGGAGGGAGATGATCATGAGAGACTTTGGACTCAGAAACAAACAGGATCTTGGAGGGGAGATGGTGGGGAGATGGATGAGCCTCATGGTGGGTACTGAGGGCACATATTGCATGGAGCACTGGGTGTGGGGCATAAACAACGAATCTTGGAACACTGAAAAAATAAAAAAAAATAAAAAAGGTTGAAAGACCGAAGTGTGAGGCAGGAATCCATCAAAATCCTAGAGGAGAACACATGTAGCAACTTCTTTGACTTCAGCAGCAGCAACTTCTTCCTAGACATGTTTTCAACTTCTTCCTAGACATGAACTATTTGGACTTCATCAAGAATAAAAGCTTTTGCACAGCAAAGGAAACAGTCAACAGAGCTCAAAGGCAAGCTATGGAATTGGAGAGTTTCACAAATGTCTTAGCAGATAATGGACTAGTATCTAAAATCTATAAAGGACTTAATCAAACCCAACGCCCAAAAAACAAACAGAAAAAAATCACTCAAGAAGTGGGTAGAAGACATGGACAGACATTTCTCCAAAGAAGACACACAAAAGACTAACAGACACAGGAAAAAATGCTCCATATCAATTGCCATCAGGGAAATACACATCCAAGCCACAATGAGATAACACCTCATGCCTGTGAGAATGACCAAAATCAACAACTCAGGAAATAGCAGATGTTGGCAAGGATGCAGAGAAAGGAGAACTCTCATTAACTCTTTGCATTTCTATACAGATGTTGGCAAGGATGCAGAGAAAGGAGAACTCTCATTAACTCTTTGCATTTCTATACACCAATAATGAAGCAGCAGAAAGAGAAATCAAGCAATTGATCCCATATATAAATGCATCCAAAACCATAAAATACCTAGGAATAAGGCGCCTGTGTGGTGATGCAAACTGGTGCAGACATTCTGGAAAACATTATGGTGGTGCCTCAACGAGTTAAAAATAGAACTACCCTATGACCCAGCAATTGCACTACTAGGTATTTATCCAAAACATACAAACAGTGATTTGAAGGACGGTTGATGTAATGAGTATTAAATACTACTCCTGAAACTAAAACTACACTATATATTAACTCACTTGAATTTGTACACAATCTAAAAAAATAAAGAAAAAGGTGAAAAAAGATGGTAAAATTATGGAAAATAGTGAAGCTGAAAAAAAGAGGGAAACAAAGGTATTGGGTCATAAATGTAGACTTGGGGGAATGCAGGCTCTCTGTAAAGGATAATGATCATTTCATAAGAGACCCAAAAGAGAAAGAAAAAGAGCAGAATGTTTATTTGGGCAAATTACAGTTGAAAACTTCCTAATCTAAGAAACAGAGAGAACTCACATTAAATTCAATAAAAACTGACCACCACCATACATATCATAGTCAAATTCACAAAATATACAGAAAAGGAAAGAATCTTGAAAGCAGCAAGAGAAAATAAGCTTTTAACTTACAAGAGAAATTCTCAGAAGATTTATCCACAGAACTTTACAGGTCAGAAAAAAGTGGCATGATATATTTATTGTATTGAATAGGAAAAATATGCAGCCAATAATACTTTATCCAGCAAGGCTGTCATTCAGAATAGAAGAAGAGATAGGGTTTCCAAGACAAACAAAGACTGAAAGAGTTAATGACCACTACAGAGCCCTGAAAGAAATATTAAAGGGGATTTTTTTGATTGGGAAAGTGACACAAAAAACATCAAAGACTAGAAAGGGAACAGAGAAAAATCTCTGGAAACAATGACTTCATAGGTAACACAATGGCACTAAATTCCTATCTTTCAACAATCACTCTGAATGTAAATGAACTAAATGATCCAATAAAAGACATAGGATATCAGAATGAATAAATAATCAATATACATTGATATGCTGCCTACAAGAGACTGAGTTTAGACCTTAAGACACCTATGAACTGAAAGTGAAGAGATGGAGAACCACTTATCTTGTTAATTGATATCAAAATAAAACTGGAGTAGCCATTGTCATATCAGAGAAACTAAATTTTAGATCAAAGTCTATACTAAAATATAAACAAGGTCACTATATCATAATGAAATAATCTTTCCAACAAGAAGATCTAACAACTGTAAATATTTGAAATCCAATTTTGTAGCACCCAAATATGTAAATCAATTAATAACAAACACATACACAAAAAGCCCTCACAGATAATAATACAAAATAGTACTGGACTTTAACACCCCACCTACAGCAATGGATAGTTCATCTAAGGTAAAAAATCCATGAGGAAACAAAGGTCTAGAATGACACCCTGGATCAGACAGACTTAACAGATATATTTAGAGCATTTCATCCTAAAGCAGCAGAATACACATTCTTTTTGAGTGCACATGGAACATCCCCCAGAATAGATCACATACTGTGTCACAAATCAGACCTTAACTGGCACAAAAATATTAAAATCACACCATAGATATTTTCATACCACAATGCTATGAATATTGAAGTTGATCAAAGGAAAAATTAGAAATAACACAAATACATGTACATTGAGGAACATTCTAGTAAAGAATGAATGATTAGTCAGGGAATTAAGAAATAAAGAAATACATGGAAATCAAATGACACTGAAATCACAGTGGTCCAAAACTTTTGGGATGCTGTAAATGTGGTCCTATAAGGGAAGTATGTAGCAATTCAGCTCTACCTCAAGAAGCAAGAAATGCCTCAATGACACAACCTAACCTTACATCAGATACTAAAGAAACAGCAGATACTAAAGCCAGCAAAACAGGGGAGATGATAAAGATTAGAGAAGAAATAAATGATATAGAAATAGAAAATAAAACAGTGGAACAGATCTGTGAACTAAGAGGTGGTTTTTAAAAAGAACTAATATCTTAGAGTGGTTTTGATTTGAATTTCCCTGATAGCTAGTGACGCTGAACATTTTTTCATGTGTCTGTTGGCCGTTTGTATATCTTCTTCGAAGAAGTGCCTCTTCATGTCTCTTGCCCATTTTTTGATGTGTTCATCTTCTTTTTGGGTGTTGAGTTTGAGTAGTTCTTTATAGATCTTGGATACCAGCCCTTTGT
>PITA01002953.1:0-23878 GCA_004023965.1 Spilogale gracilis
AAGAAGATGTGGTACATATATACAATGGAATACTATGCCTCCATCAGAAAGGATGAATATCCAACTTTTGTAGCAACATGGACTGGACTGGAAGAGATTATGCTGAGTGAAATAAGCCAAGTAGAGAAAGTCAAGTATCACATGGTTTCACTTACTTGTGGTGCATGAGGGGTAACCTGGAGGACAGTGGGAGAAGGAAGAGGGAAAGAAACAAAACAACAGAGACTTTGGACACAGAAACAAACTGAGGGACTTGGAGGGAGGGGGGTGGAGGGATGGGAGAGCCTGGTAGTGGGTACTGGGGGCACCTATTTCGTGGAGCACTGCGTGTGGGGAATGGGGAATGAATCTTGGAATACTGGAAAAGAAAATTTAAGTAACAATAAAAAAAAAAACTGAAAGAAGTCAGATGCAATTTCAAATAGACATCTGCTAGCCTTCAGAGCAAGGCTGTGTGTGGTCAGTATCCATGTATTTAGCTACATAGGGGTAGAGGAATAGAAAGCACTTCGATGTGCCTCCCCAGGAGGAATCCACAGTGCTACACCAAAGTGTCGTGAGAATTAGCTCATGGGAAGCAGCCACATGAAGTGGAATTATGCCCATACTGAGTGTCTGAAGTCCTGGGTTCAGGTTATGGTTTCCCACTGTCAAGCGGGGGGGATGTCTTGGAGAAGTCAATTTCCGTCTCTAGACTTGGGTTTCCTCTTCTCTTAAAGAAGGGGTAAGGAAATCTGACTCCTAGTCCAAGCTCCCAACTCTAAACAGACTCCTCTGGGTGTTGTGTGGATAAATGAACTCAAGGGTGTGAGCCCCTAAAATAAACCCCAAGTATACAATGGCAATATCATCTATCCCCCAGAGAGAAGAGTGTAAGAATTCAATGATCCACGGAGTAGCTGCTACTGTCTCCTCTTGTCCCCAGTCAGGTCATCTTTTAGGTCACAGAGGATTGTATTTGCCAACCAAGGCTTCCCAATTGCCATTTCCTCTGCTCTACTACTGGCCCTCAGGTCTGAGCATGCACAAAAAAGTGGACCATGCCCTCCTTAGCAGTTTCTTCTGGGTATCTGCCAACATGGTGAGAATCTTTTCCTATCAGACCCCAGTGGTTATTTCCCCCTGCCTGCCCAGCATCCCCTCCAAATGTTCTGCTTATCTCTGCTTGCCTCTTCCTTTACCCTAGAAAAGAAAAATCTTTCTTCTGTTTTGTTTGATTTTGTTTGTTTGATGCTTTCAGGCCTTATTGTCACAGCAACCTCTCTATTGCAACAGTCCCTTTCTCTCCCTTGCTTTTGAATGAAAGTCTCTCCATATTAAGTCCTGATTTGTTTTTCTTTGACATATCAAATGCTATGAATTTAGAGCCTTATAAATATATCTCATATTCACCCACTCTCCTTCACATTCATGGTCACTGCCCTAGTCCAAATTTAGTCCACCATGAACTCGTTTCTGGAGAACTAGTATTTTAGCATCAACTCTTACCCCACTTCAACCTACTTTTCATCCCACAAAGTGATCTTTAGAAAATAAATCATGGTCATGGCATTCCCCTGCTTATACCTATTTCACAATTTTCTCTTGCCTGTAGGATAAATTCTGAGCCAGTAACACTCTACGAACAAGAGGCTGCATGACCAAGCCTCTACCTCCCCTCCAGCTGTCCTTTCTGTGTCCTGACCCCACCAGCTTATATGCTTTTCCTGGGACTCTGATCTGCCACACTTCTTTGCATCCCTTGGGCTTTGTAACAACTTACTGCCTGGAAGACTACATCCATCCTTGTCTGCTTACCTCTTGCTTATCCTTCAAATATCAGTTCAGGCATCACTCCTTCAGGAAATTTTTCCAGGATCTTCCAGCGAGGCCTTGCTCTCTATACTTCTCAAGTCTAACAGAGTTTGAAACTGCATGTTTTGTTGGTGATTATTTATAAACGGCTTTGTCCTGTCACTAGACTATAAGCTCTAGGAGACCAAGAATGGGTGAATTTTTACCCATCATCCTACCCCTCAAGGTCCAGCAGGGTGTCTCGCATACTGTGGCTACTTACTTACATTTGAGTGAGTACCACTTTAAATGGTGGTGTGAAAAACAGTAGAAGATGCAAGAGCTTTCTTTTATATAATACGTCTTTGAAAAGTTGATTCTTTGATTAAAATGACTTTATTTTGCTTTTGCATCTAAAACTGTGATTATTAGTCAAAGAATGGCAGATACAAGGACTAGAAAACTGGAAACGTGTGTCTGTGGGGGGTTTCACTGATCTTTGCAGATACAAATGTGTGTTCTTTCCTTTCTTTGCAAACTTCAATTTATTACACTACTACACTAGTACTCTGACGTAATCTTTGCAGAAGCTCTATAGAGAAAAGTCTTACCACGCTCATTGTTTCTGGGAATAAAGAAATAGGAGTTCTATTCTGACAGCAGTCTAAGCCCATTCTCTACACCATCCTCTTTCACTTCCAGTCAAGCTTGCATCTTAAACAAGGCCATTCAAGTAAAACAGGATCTTGGTTGAATGTGCTTTGTGTCCAACCCATCTTCCTGGAGGCAGTCTCCTGTTCTCCTTAAGGTGACCTTGTGCTCCCTGACAACTGGGGGAAGACTCTTCAGTCCTTTGTATCCTTTGTCATAGTTGCCATCACATGATAGGCTCTCAATCAATATTTGCTGAATGGTAGTAAAGCGTAATGGTAATAGGTGGTTTTTTGTTGACATTCTTATAACGTAGCCTTACTCTTACACAATAGCCCTTCCGCCATCCCCTATACCAGGTTCTCTTTTTCTTCACACTCACAGTATCCTAACTCAATACAGTTGGCTTACGGTAAGAAGCTCCTTACAAAATTCCGGCCAGGAAAATTTTCTCTTTGGGAGAGAACACAAGTTATTAATCCTCATCTATTGAATTAGCCTCTTTATTATTTCTGACCACTCAAAAATGGCCCTTCTAGTACTGCCTGATGTCTTGACATCGGCAAACTTTGCTTAGATGATCACATTCCTTCCTTACAAAATTATTTTTCAAATGATTACATAAACTATGGTTTCTGCAAGCAAGTTTGGAGACAAGCATGACACGTAAGCCTAGAACAAAGTGATCTGCATGGGAGGGAGAATATGGGGTAAAGAGAAGGCCTGTGATGTCTTGGGATGAAAAGATCGAGGGTACCTGTGATCTAAATCCATCACCAGCAACAAACAGGTGTGGAGCACACTCTATATGTCAGGTACAGGGCAGGGGAGAAGGCATGGCCCTGCTCTTCCCAAGGCATGTTACCTAATTTGAGAAATAGAGTACGTATTGCAAAAACTAAATACAAACTGAAAGCAGAAGTACAAATACAAAAGAAGCAAAATTAAAAGGCCTACCTGTAGAGAAGCAGGAACCCAAGTGTTAAGAACAGAGAAGTTCCAAAAATAGCAGCCTGAATACCAGAACCTTAAGCAGTATTTTTATTCCTAAATCTCAAGCAAGAAAAGGATTCCAGACATAAAAAGAAAATCAGTATACATGATAAGAAAGGAATTAAGTTATTCTGATTTTAAATCAATTAATTTAATATATAAATAACTGGATTCAGTCATCCCTGGAGAACCCAAGTGTCTGAGCACCCTACTCCACTAGCCTCTCAGGGACTCTTTCTGTTATGTTTTAGAGGGCAAATGTCAAACCAGGTATCCAAGCTTTCTGCCTCACCTCTAGGTTCTGAGGCTGTTGATCTTCTGGAACTGACCCTACTAGGTCTAGGCTTCATCTCTTCAAGCTCTTCTACAGTAATGGTCATAATCATTCTCTGCTTTAAAAGCAAAGCTAGTTTCTTATCTGGCCTAGGAGACAATCTGTGAAGTAAGATCAAATTCCTAGAGATGTGATCAGTTGAATTATCAATAGAAAGATATATTGGGGTGCACCTGGGTGGCTCAGTGCATTGAGTGCCTGCCTTTGGCTACACCTACCTTTGGCTCAGGTCATGATCCCAGGGTCCTGGGATCGAGTACCATATTGGGCTCCCTGCTCAGCGGGGGAGCCTGCTTCTCCTTTCCTTCTAGTGTTCCCCCTGCCTGTGCTATCAAATAAATAAATAAAATATTTTTAAAAATTAAAGAAAGATATACTGAAACCACAAAGCAGACAGAAGAGGTAACGGGGTTAGTGAAGAAGCCTCTGATGTCCTCTGAAACCTATGTGGTTGGAAAAGGATCATGAGATGCCTAATACCAATATGGGGCACATTAGAGGCTACCAGCAAAGATCAATAACTAGCCACTTCTTTTAGTGAAGTATAGTTGACACAATGTTATAGTAGTTCCAGGTGTACAACACAGTGAATCAATAAGTCTACACATTATGCTATGCTCATCACAACTGTTTCTATAATCTATCACCACACAACACTATTATAATCCCATTTGCTCCATTCCCTCTGCTGCAACTTTTATCCCCATGACTTAATCATTCTATAACTGTAGATCTGTACCTCCCACTCCCCTTCACCCATGAATCGCTAGTCTTCTTTGAGCATCCATTGATAAAAAAACTCAGATAGTCTTCTATGGTAGACTGGATCACTGTTGATCATTCTTCACACCTTCTTTGTTTTGTTTTGTTTTGTATTATACATCCTCACCCTTTGCCTATCACTTTGCAGTATCTTCCACTAGAGTAGGTGGAGTGTATTAACTCACCCCATGATGGGTGAGTTGGCCACATGACTTGCTTCAACCCAGGAAATGTGGACAGAAGTTACAATGTGCCAGATGTAGACAGAGTCTCAGGAGGCACTAGAGGCTTTCATGTTTCTTCTTGTATTCCCTGCCATTTGCCAAGATAATATTCCGTGGGCAATGTCCAAGGAAAATGTGGAGATCATCAAAACCTGCAGCTCTATCCAGCCATTCCACAGCTTAGAGCATAGCCACCCTAACCTGTCAGCATAAAAGTTAAATGTTGCTTGTTGTAAGCCACTGAGTTTTGGAGTGGCTTGTTAACAATATGACTGAGTTAGTAGCTCGCTAATATACTTTATGGGAAGTCATTAAAAATTGTCTTTTTGAAGATTTTCTTTATGATTTGAGATAAAGATTGTGATACAAAGCTAAATTGAAATTATGGTATAATTATGAAATTATATAATAGATACTGTGACATCATTCTAACTGAACAAAATCAGAAGAGAATTACATTTAAAGTGACATCAGAATATACTGTATATTTACATTGCCCAAAGAAATAGAATAAAGTAAACCACTACTTTAACAATGACCATCTCTGATATAATTATGCTTGATTTTAGTTTTGTTTATTATCTGCCATGAAAAAGGTACTCATTTAATATTGGCTAAATAAAAGTTGAATAAATTTTCACACAGTCCAAACTTTCTAGAGAACATATATTGCTTTTGTAATCATAAAAATCAATGTTCATTTTTTTTTTAATGGAGATCCATGACCTATAAAGTTGATAATAAGCCACTGAGAACAATTCTTTAGGAGGCTTCTTCCCAACAGTGGTAAACATGCCTCACAGAGCTCTAATGTACAGACTGGTTTATAAGTAACATTTTATGAAGACAGAATGGTCCTAGTCAAGATTCAGGATATCTATCCCATCAAGGCAACTCAATAGTGAAAAGAGATGGGAGGGATCGAATGTTCTCCACATAGGAAGGATACAAAATGTGCCTGAAGGGATGGCAGAAAGGAAAGAAGGAAGGTGAAAAAGAAGTGAGCAGACTGAAGGGAGAAAGAAAAAGGAAAAGAAATTTTTTGGAGAAGTAATTCCATTCAGTTTCATCGTGAGGACATACTATTTCACCATCAGGCATCAATCTCCCTTTACAGGAAGCCCAAGAGACAAGCCCAACCACAGTCGAGAGCCTCTTTTGAAGCAGTCAGGTCAAGAATACTCTGCCCCTTTCCCCACTTGTGCTTTAGCTACTTGGTTCTGCAGAGTCATTGTTCTCTAAGGCTAAGACCCTTTCTCAATCATCACAGTTCACATGGAGATGCCTTCAGGCTAGACAAAGTGCCTTCCTCTCTTCCCTTCTACCCACCGCCCCTTACCTAGATAACCCCAGGCTTAACCTAGGTAACAGCCGTCTGGTCTCCCTGCTTTTGGCAGCCTCCAGGACTACCCTGCTGAATAAACAAGGTCAATTTCATCCCATTGCAAGGGAACTGCCCATTTAAAGGTAGAGGTATTGCCCAAAAATAGAGAAGGGAAGAAAGGATTGCGTAAGGTTGAGGTGGAAGAAACAATGAAAAAGAGAGGAGATCAGGAATGGGAAGGAGTGTAAAAGGTAAGGTGACAGGGGAGGGGACCCATGGGGGCTTCTCTCACTAAGAAGAGGTGCAAGGTCAGCCTTGTTGTTTCAAATGGTAGAAATGCCTGCCTGGAAGGCATAAGTCTCCTTTGCCTTCTATCAGAGACTCATCCTTCCCAAGTCTGCCCATCTGTTCACTTTGAGCAACACTGAATCTCACCTCTTGACAGCTAATTCTGGGTTATGGGAATTGCCCCAACAGGGCCAATAGGGTAGGCCCCAGCCTAAGGGAACTCCTGGATGAGTCTACTTTAGGTACATCCATACCTCTGCCCACCAAAAAATCCTAACCTGTGTGTGGGTCAAGGGATGGGGAGGAGGGGTGTTCAGGCACCAAGTGTCTCTAAATTTCTCAATTTCTCTGAGATAGAGAATAAACCAGAATTCTAACTTGAGTAAAGTAAATCTTAGAGTTAGTCCATTCATTTAGGCTTCCATTCATCCTTTGACTTTTTCCCTCCACAACATAGACTGAGCTCCTTTTCTATCCCTGGCTCTGGGATGTTTGACACATGCTTGATGGTTCACAAGCGAGGGTAGGAGGCAGACAAGCCAAACAAAACTGAGAAAGGTCCAGCTTCATGGCTGAGGAATGAGAGTGCATTAATCCTGGATAAATCATAATAGGACAATGTTCGTCTTCCCAGTCCAGGGCACCCTCCAAGCTTTCCTGGACCAGCCCGTGAAACCTTAGAGTTCCTCACCTTTACTGACGAACCAAGAAAGTGGGAAAGAGGATGTGGAAGATCCTGACTGCTTTTCTAAATCCTGAATTTATTCCAGATGGGCAGTTTCCTTGTCTGCTTATTCCTCAAGTTCACTCACTGAAAGTCTTGAAGCTGAGAATGCAGAGGTGGCCGATAAACCAACATGCCCTCTATACTTCCCATGCTCTTTTTTCCTATCAAAGTACCTGATCCCACCACCTCTAAGACCTCCCCTGTTAAGGAATGGCAAAGTATAGGGCAAAAGCTAATGGACTGGGTTTTAAATAGCCTACCTAGTATTTGTAACTATGGCAAGTTATTCAATCTTTCTAGGCCTTGGCTTAATTGTCTTAAAAATCCTAATGATACCGCGCACTTTATAAGCTTGTTCTATGTATTGGACATGTATAAAGTTGGAGGTATTATGCTAATACTTTTACATAATCATTTTGTTTAAGCCTCACAACAACCCCAAAATGGCTTGTTTTGTAGTTTGGGAAACAGAGGCTCAGAGATTAAGACACACCCAAGACTGCACGGTAATCTGTGATGGAACTGGGTTTCATATGCAGCTCTCTCTGACTCCAAAGTTCCTACACCTTAACCTATGCACCAAACCATACCTGGCACATAATGGGTACTCAATAAATGTGGATTCCCTTTACACACACCCCTGATATGTGAATTTCAGTGGCTTTGACAACCTTGCTACCACCCACACTCCCTCCAAAATTGCCTTTCTGTGGTTCTCCCCCTTCCTGGAAGTGATCAGGAATCTGTATGTTCAGACCACTTCTTTAAGCATCTCTTTTTAAACAGATGTGTTGATAATGTAAAGTTCGGGTAATGAGATTTTCCAGGCCATAAGTTGCTAACTGTGAATTGATTGTATAGCCTATTTGCGATAAATAAAGGGACTATTACATGTAAAAAAAAAAAATACGCAAGGAGCCCTGAGCTTACGCAGAAAGTCTCCGTGTTGCTCTACACAAGCATCCTGTTGTCACCTACACAGGATGACCACAGCAAAAGCACTAAATCAGAGCACCTCTTGGCATGGCCTTAGGATTGAGAGTCCCAGGCCAGGATTCAAAACGCAGAGTTAGGAGCCCCACCATGGTTGCCTGTGTTACTCTGGACAACGTACATAACCAAGAACCTCGATTCTTCCTTTGTAAATTACCATAGCCAGACTAGACGACTCTTAAGGCTATGACTAGCTCTAGCATTCAATGGTTCTATATTAGCTGATAATTGGCAAAAACCTGGTTTTCTTGTTGAGTGATACGCTGAGAAGTTCTCCTGGTCAAAAGTAAATTCAGCCTTGCCTTGAAATATGTGCTTAACCCACTCAGTCTAGAACCATTTTGAGAAATACAATTAGGCCGTAAATGTGTGCTGCCTACTGTGGACCCAGGGCATTTTTTTTCAGGTTAAGAAACTAGCAAAAGCATACGCTCCTCATAAATATACCAGTGCATCCCACCAGCCACAGAAGCCCATAGTTCATATGATGTCACAGTGTCTGATAATCACTTAAGCTATTGCTTTAACAACACACACCTGCTGCTTAAGAGGCTTCCCTGCCTCACACAGCTCCCTGTGCTGGAAACCATGCTTCCATTGAGTGAGTGCATGGCCTCTCGTCACCGTCCTCCAGGCACTTCAATGACCACTAGATTATGAAGAAACTCACAACCCCAACAGGGGAGGAGTGCTTGAAGAAGGCAGTGATGTCTACCCTGAGAATGACTGACAACACTTCCCTGAAAAAAGACAAGTCCTCTTGAAATAACTGAAGGTCTACTGTAGAAGAGGGTTTAGGTTTGATCTGTTCTATATATGCCAGGTGTCTGAGGCACACTGAGGACTGAATAAATGTCATCTGAGTGGATAAATCCTGTATCGTTCCCAAAGCCTGAACCATGTTCGAATGAAAGATATTAGAAGAATTGAGACTTCAGTTAATGGCAAAAAGGAGACCTTTTTAAAAGATTTATTTATTAACCTACTTATTAGAGAAAGAGAGAAATTGAGAGAGTGAGTTGAGGGAGGGCTAGAGGGAGAAGCAGACTCCTGGTCCAGCAGGGAGTCCAACGTGAGACACCATCCCAGGAACCTGGGTTCAGACCTGAGAGGAAGGCAGACACTTAACCGAGCCACCTAGGGGCCCCAAAAGCAGAGTTTTAGAATATTCAGGGCTACCTGAAAATGAAATGGGATGTGAGCTCCTTTTCACTAGAAGTCACAGAGTATTACTGATCAGAAAAGAGTGGGCTTGGGGGTAGAGGGCCCAGAAGAACTAGACAACCTTGGACAGGTTTTTTAACCTATCCTTGACCCTACCATTCCTCAGATGTAAACTGAGCCTAAAAATAGCACCTATCTTACACAGTTATTACAATGACTCAATAAGCTAACCACTGCAAAGCATTTAGTACAGCATATGGAAGCAGAGTAAATGTTCCCAGAGCCCATAGAACATGTTGGGAATTTTCGTCAAGGGTGTTTATGTATCAGAGAGATTAGGTTAGACTCAAAAACCTCAGAGGTCCCTTCCAGCTGTAAATACGAACCTATAAATTCTGGTAAGAGTCACCCCCCACCACCACCACCATCCCCTATAACTGTTTTTATCACCTGAACAGCTGACAGAACTTTATTCATCAATCTTTTTTCTTTCTACTTCTGCACTCCACATAGACCTGACTCTGTAGCCCCCCACGAAAGGAGGCCCCACTTTGTAATGGCTGCAGAAGTCAGATTGTTTGTGGAAGAAGTTTCTTTACAGACCCAAAAATGGGGCAAGGGGAGCAGAGACACCCAGCTGGAGACACGGTCCTTGTGAGCAAAGGCCGGCAGCCACGCACAGTGACATTAAGAGCCAGCCACTATCTTCAGACCCAGAAAGGAAGACTTCAAGGGTGGGAATAATTCAACTTTGCAAACATCAGAGCAGTTATCTTCCCTTTACAATGTCATGGATGGAGATACAGAATGTGCTGCCCTCGGCTGGTGTGAGCACGTGGCTGAGGGCAACAGCAGGAAAACAATATTCAAATACCAGTGGGCCACAGCAGGAAACTCCAGATGAGGGGCCCGCAGAGAAGACTGAAATCTGAAAGGCACCGGGCTTTCTTTCCCTGGGGAAACAAAGAAGGAGAGTGTGCTAATCCCATAGATTTCTTTCTGATTTAGTGGCCTCTCAGAAGACTCTGTTGGGGTTTGTCACCATTTTGATGAGAATGCCTTGCTGTAAAGGTTAATAGCCATGCTAAGCATGAAATGATCTTCTCCGGGAAAGACCGCATCTCTTTGCCAGGGCAATGGCGGCCCAATGGCCCAAAGAAGGGGGGTCTTCCCAGGGCTGTTCAGATCCAGGGCTCCCAGCTCGAAGTCCCGAGGCACTTGTCCCTACCACATCCTCTCCATGGGGCTGGGTTTATTTGTTGCCAATGGGGAAAGATGGGAGGGTGATGAAAGGAAGAAAAGAGAAATGTATACATGTTTTTCTCTTCACATCTCTTCTCTCTACATTAGTTGCCAACAATTCAAGTACAATTTACCAGTAAGACTAAATTACTGGAGACTGACCAAATGCTTCTCCCATAGGGCCATGATTCTACTGCTTAAGAGGCCATGGGGACATAAACATATATCTACACAAAATACATACAGATACTGCCGAGGCATATTTCTTTGAAAAATTCAAGTAAGGGAACTGAAATGAGGGGTTAAGAATATTATAGTTGTATCCTTTGAGCAATTCAATTCTTACCTGGAGGCCCCAGTTTCCTCAACCAAAAACAGGGGTGGGGTTGAGGGGGGCAGTTGTGCCAGATCACATCTGAGCCCAAAGATCTATGACTCTTTACACTCTTCCTGGTTTTCTTTGGGTCAACCCAGTTTCAGGTTTTGAGTTTGTGCCTTCTCTTCCTGATTAACACATGGCTGCTGTCTCTCACCCTTCATAACCTCAGAGTAGATTAAAATAGATCCCATGATAAAGCACAGAAAAGTCCTGGAAACTGGAAGGAAACTGCACACATGTGCTCTAGGCACAAACACGTATGTGATCCTCGGTACTGGGTATCGTTGCTGTAAAGTCCTAATGAGAGACCCAAATACAGGAAAATTAAAAATCTGATTTTCCTATCTCTAAGGAAAGAACCTTTTGGCTTAATGTCAAATATTGCCAGTTTTACAACAGACAAACTACAATTAGTATTCTCATCAAATCCATGACAGAGGGCTTGGTCAAGATCATCACAGTTATTAACAACAGACCATTTTACCGTAATTCTTCAGAATCTAGGATAACACCAGAGTCACGCCTTGATTCCAAGTACTAATGGCCTGGAGTATGGAGAGGCCTGTGCTTTGGTTATGTTCCCTTCTGGCACAACCCTCCTTCCTGCTCTTAAGTTCCAGCCTATATCTTATGCTTAAACACAAAAATCTTATCTAGGTTATTTCTACAACACAAGGGGGAAAAAACGAGATAAAAACACCAGCCAGATGATTTTTTCATTCTTGAACTGCTGAACTCTAGATTCAGAAAGGGGAATGTTGGCTGATCTGTGTAAGCGCAAGGACGCCGCGCACTTTGACTAAACAGAGGCTCCCAGGCTCCCAACAAGCCAATTAAGCAGCCACCATGGATATGGTCGGTGGTGAACATGGAAACAAGGCAGAGACAGAGGGTTCGTCTCAGGTGTTCAGAGTGGGACCAGCACATGTAAGTGACTCCCAGCTACCGCCTCCCCACTCCTCCCAAGAATCTCCAACTGACCTGGGATGGCTGAGTAGAACAGAGAAGAAACAGTTAACTTCCCTGACAAAACCCTCTTTCTCATCCAGTCTCAGCCACTCTTTAGCTGCTGTACAATTAAGTCCCACTGACACTGCCCCTTAAGTATCTTTTGGATGGATCCCCAAAACTCAACCCCCATTCTCTCTACCTCATTGGGAGCTCTTATTTCTCATTTCTGAATTAATGCAAATGCAAACAGAACTAATGCACACCGGTCCATTGACTCCTGCCTCCCACATGCCATCCTGTTATCCCATTGCTAAAAATGTGGGACGCCTGCTGTGAAATAAGGTCCAAACTTGTTGGGAGAGCAAACGAGATGCCTCACAACTGGCCCAGCCACTCCGCCAGCAACATCTTCTAAAATGTTCCCTCAGGTTCTTCTCCTACTCCCAAGCTTTAGACTCCATCCACAAGGGAAACTTCCTATTTACCAAAGTCACCTTTATGTATCGGTTCCCTCTGTCTGGAACACCTTTATCAGCCTGGTCTACCTGGCAGAGTCCTGCTACTCTCCCAAACCTCAGCTCTAGTGACACCCAATCTGTGATCCTGTCTATGTTCTTTCTCCATGCACTCATGTCCCACCTTCCTCAGATATCCGAATTTACTGGTATGTTTGTGAGGAATGACACAACCGATGCCTTTGTATCCTGAGGGCTCAATGTAGCCTCTGGCACTCTGCGCTTAACAGGTACTTTGGAATGAATGAATCAAGCCTTTTGTTTCTTCATCCAGAAAATGAGGATCATAATATACAGCCTGCACAGTGAATGCAAGGGTTAAATGGCCCAGTGTATAAGAAGAACTTAACATACAGCAGGCACAGAATTGCCATCAATAAATAGATCTCTTAGCTATTCTTTCCTTGTAATCCAGATTGGAGCAAGGAAGGATTCACCTATCTGTGAACAGACACACAAAGCCAGAGATGCTTTAAAAAGCTGTGATAATCTGTGTGTTTTAAAGCACTTCTCATAATTCAGCAGCATCTCAAGTGATTGCACCCACAATGGGCAGGTGTCTGCCGGTAGTTAAGAAGCTTTTAGCAAAAGCAGTAATAAAAGTAATAACGGTACGGAGGGGCCACATAAATAGCCACCATGTCCCTATATTTGACAGAACCACAGCCCGCAGCAGAAGTGCAATGGTTCTAAATCGCTGTCACGTGCTGCCCCCAAATTCTGACCCTCCCATTCTCAGGCTGATCACAGACCCCAGGGCAGCTAGAATCTCCTTCCCTAACTCTCCTCTTTGATACAGGAGCAACTGTGATCAGCAGTATCCCGGACCCTAACCTGGTGGAATAACACTAAGGAAGTGTTCATGGACTCTGGGCCAATTTCCTGGGATCGTTCAATCTTGAGCCTGTGGGTAGAGAAACGCAGAAAACAAGAAGAGGAGAAAGAAGAGGCTAAGTCTTCTTGCCACTCTGGCAGTCACTGGAGAGGCAAATGTATAAGCTAAGCACCAACAAATAAGAGAAAACGAGGACATGCTAGTTGATGTGGATGAGTGGTCTACTTCTTTAAAAAGCCCCTTTCTCTGATACATGGGATTACCCATCAAAAGGGGAAAACTGGATTGAAAAGGTGACAGCCTTCCAATGCTCTTAAGAAACCCAAGTTCTATCATGAATCTGTCAATTAAAACTTACATATCACGGGCCTGCAGTATTCCCAGTACACCAAGGCGTTCACTGTCGCAGGTGAAAGAATCAGAGTACTTCACTGCGGTGCTGATATAACTAAACCCAGCCTCTCAACTCAGAGAGCTCCACGGCCTGTAAAGAACAAGGACTGGCGTTCCTATCCTGCCCTTCACTCACCTTTACCGCTCTCCTCAGGATAAGGAAAGACATTGCCAAGCTGATGACATTTGAGAATCACAGAGTTTTAGAATTGGAAGGGCCCTGAGAGAGCAGGAAACTTAACTGGCTTATTTTATTTTGGCAGAACAGAGAGGCCAGGGTATCCAAGTAAGAATCTCAAGGTCACATATCTAAATAAAGGGCCTGGGTATCCCCGAGGTATGGAGGCAGATCTTCAATTGCACTGGAACCTATAAAAGTAACCAGCATTATTATATTTGACCTTGGAAGCTAGGGTTTCTTCTATGCCTAAACCAGTGAGTTGATCTGAGCAGACCCCAGTGGATCCAGAACCAGTGATAAAGTAATAAATTGTCCTAAACATTTTTTGATTTCTGATTGCTATCTCTTTCTTCCCTATGATTATTCCCTGAATTTTTGCCCTTGGCAGACCACATTATAATTTGCATACTACTTCTCCACCCCCTCCACAAGACAGAATTCATGAAGAACAGAAACCATGCCTTCTACTAATTTGTGTCCAACTTAGCTCACCACACGATACAAAGAAGAAATAGATGCCTACCTGCGGAATAACTAGAATAACGTTAAATTTATTTCCAAAGAAGTATCACAGCTTCATTTCCTACAATATGGGGAACCAAAAGCCATTGAAACTAACTTAAGGCAGGAATGTGTTGAATATGTAAAACATTTTAATAATCTAACTTTACTATTCTAAATAAAGGCACAAAATTATTTTTAGCTTTCCATAACCATAAAACATGCTATCCAAAAAAGAGATTGGTGTAGACTGACCTATAATGATGGTAGTGGAGAGGGAGAGTGGTAAATAGATAAGAATGGGATTAAATAAGGAATCAATAGGAATCTGCTGAGAGATTTAATGAGATGGGAGAAAAATCAACAAGAATACCAGACAATGGTGATGCCATTTACTGAGGTGGGAAAAACTTAAAAAAAAACAAAAACAAAAACAAAAAACTAACATTGGGAGGAGGGACACAAAATTTCTGTTTTTCAATGTTAAGATTAACGTACCTATCAGAAATCTAAATGGATATCTCAAGTAGACAACTGGATACAGAAATCTTAGATTCCAGAGAATTCCAGGCTAGAAATCCTAGATTTGGGAGTCACTGATATATAGATGACCTTTGACACCATGGCGACAGATGAAGATACCAAAAGGAGTGTGTAGATTAAAAGGAGACCCAGGACAGAGGACTGGGGCCTTCTGGCATTTAATAAGCGCATAGTATGTGTATAGCACAATGCCTCTGACTGGGGGAGGGGACGGGCACAGAAATATTTAATGCATTGTTTTTCTCACAATGACCTTACAATCTAACCTCTTTCAGATATTCTGGAAGGAAAGGTTGCTCAATGTAATGGAAAGTACAACAGATTAAGAGTCAGGAATCATGAATTTTAACCATTCTACAGCTACTCCAAATTAAAGTGATGTTCCCAATTACTCACTTACTGAAACAAGGATTAGGTGCAGGAAACATCAACAGTATCTGCCACCTCCACTATTTCTGATGCCATAATTTCCATATGGCATCCAAATGACACATTCCCATCTCATCTAAAGGTGGCATCTCAGCCTTCCCAGGCAGAAGGTGCCACCACTACCCCAGGTTCACATAGCAGCACTCAGAGGGTTGGCTCAAAGGGAAGTCCCTGAGCTGGAAGAGGGGGGCAGCTGCTGTCTGCACTCTTTTCCTGCAGGAACAAGAGTCACTGGAGAAAACTCAAAATATCTGCAACCTTGGTTCTCAGCTGCTGTTTACATCAGATGAATGGAATCCCAGGAACCAGTGAGAAGAGCAGATTTACTCTCTCAACACATTCTCTTGGTTGTGCAAATTAATATTCTCAAAGACATCCAATTTCCATGATCCCAGGAAATATTTTCTTTCATCAGACAGAAGCAATTCCACATGGCTGGATATCCGTAACTGGATATGGTTATGGATCGGGAATGCTGATCTTAGCCATGAAAGAGCATTAAGAAAATGGTTCAGTAACATTTTATTTATACATATATGCACACGCATGTGCACACACACACAGACACGCATGTGCCTCTAGGTGATCCCTCTTATCTATTCTAGGTGATGATCTACCTGGACAGAGCTGACCGATGAAAGGAAAGACAAACAAACCAAATTGGCCCAATCAGTTTCTGGTTTTGAAAAATAAATGCTAGATAGAAAAATCCAGAATCTGGAGGTTAGGAGAGATGAATCACTTCAGTTGCAGTGACGTGGGATCCCTGCAGCTGTACTGCTTCCCTTTTAAAGATGGAGTCAGCGAGGTCCTCATTTGCTCACTACCTCTCTAGGTAATAATGCAGTAAACCCCCTGCCCTGACTGTTAGCCATAGGCAGTTCTGTAGCTTGCAACCAAAAGAATATGACCTAGAAAGCATTACTGTCCTCAATTTACGGATAAGGAAACTGAGCCTTAGAACAATTAAGAGAGAAATTGATTGTAAGTCACCTTAGCTAGTAAGTGACAGAATCAGCACAGGAATGAGGTCTTTGTGACTCTAACATTCATGCCATTAATCACCGGGCCATCCGATTTTAAGTGCAGTATTGTGGGTTATTTTTCTTGACATAGGAACAGACTTGTGCTGATTCCTCCGTTCTTGCTTGCCAAATCATGGACGGCATACATTCAGAAAAAGCCATCCAGGGGAGAGGATAGGCTCACAGCGGCCTCGCCAAATTGAAGCGTGATGGTCCACAAACTAATCAAATCTATAGTCTTGGCTATCGATGCTTGGCTCCCACCAGCTGAACTAAACAGTTTGGCCACATGGACAAGGAGAAGATGCCATGGTTACTCCATGTCAACTGGTCATATCTTCTTAAGAAAGACAAGCTAGAATGTTTCCTCGATATAACAGGGCCTCACAGGAGGGCAGGCGGTCTTCCAGCATTCCAACCAAAGTGACTGACATTAAGCAGCTAAAACAGGACTTTGCTTTTTGGGTCATGGAGACAGACATCTCCCACATCACTATGAATAACAAACCAAAATAGCTAGAGCTGAACAACTGGGCTGGGAAGATAGATCTACATCTTCTTAGAATAGTATCAGATCATCCCGAAACAATCTAAATACAACATCCAGCCGATTGTTAAATGTCAAGATTTAGAGTTGCTGTCTTCACAGGCAATAGAAGCACTCTCATGAGGGTGCAAGCAAGAGTCATCCATTTTTACTATAAGAGAAAGATACTCCTGCAAGTTAACCTTAACCTCATGTAATCATATATTTCCTAGGTCCCTTGCCCTCTTCCCTTGTCTCTGGAGGACAGCTCTGATCTGGGTATCACCCCACAGACTGACCTGCTTGCTCCTTTGAGTTCTTGGGCTATTCTGATCTAATGTTTGACCTGGGCCATCAACTCTGCTTTTTCCCTGAATGCCGGTTTTAACATTCCACCTAAGCTTCCTCTGTCTTACATAAACAAATGCCTCTCTAACCTCACCATTCCTATTGTGAGACCAGTGATACCAAGGGACTGACCCCACAACAAAGTCCAAGTAGGGGACACAGTTTGGGCTGGGTTGGACACATTGCCTTAGAAATTCTCTTAATTTTACCACATTTAGTACAAATGATCAATTATAGGCTTAGGGTTAATGTTTATAGAAAAAATTAGAGGAAATGATAAACTGAGCAGGTTGATGGGGTCACAATGGGTGAGGCTTAATTCCTGGATCTGAAGGGAATCATGGTCCTTACATAAATAAGGTTAACAAATATTCTTCCTTCGCCACTCTTCAGAAGGTTCTATGGGATCATAGTTTTGTTAGAAATAGGAGACAAAAAGATACAAGAAACCTCAAATCCCCTTTTCCCAACCATCACTCCCCTACACAGGCATGGTCTCTCCCATCTGTTGGCCCTACTGTCCCCCTATAAACATATAGCCAAAACATCTACCACATGTTAGCACATTTCCCACATTTCCCTTTGTTTTCCTGGAAGGACTATACACTGACATATACACCTCTGTGTCAGTGGTTTTGGGTTTCCAGAATCTGACACAGTGCCTGTAATGTACTAGGGTTTCAATAAATTTCTGCATCATGTATAAAAATGAATAAAAGACACTCAAAGCACCTCCACTGAGAAGTCAGCTTCAACAAAAGAAAACAAAGTCATTGGGAAGCTCTATTTTCTCTGCTTGCAAGTGGAGTCCTATCATTTTTCCACTCCACTGATTCATTCTGAACATGGTGTCAGGGACAATACAGAGCCAAAAAACAATTAGCAGGGGAACGAAACAATCGGTTGCACCGTCTGGGATTTGAGAAACTTATAGATCAAATGTCTGAAATCTGTTATGCTCCTTCTCTGTTGGCCAGAATGGTTGACCTGGCTGCACTGGCCCAGGAATAATTGTCCCTCATTTATCCCCCATCAGCTGCCTCTTAATGACTAGTCAGAAGTGACAACATAAAAGGCGCAGTGACTTTCACTGTTCTTGGCAAATCTTGGACCAACTCCCATGGATCTGCCCTTGGAATAGGTGAGCTCAGAGACACTGTGCGCAGCTGGCCACAGTCACTGCTGCTGGCCGTCAGCAGTCCCAAGGCCCTTGAGTTGGGAAGAGACCCCAGGGGAAGGAGTGAGAGGTCTGAAGTGATCTCTGGTTCTTACACGACTTCATAGGTAGTGGAAGATCTGTAACAGTGTTGCTTATACCAAAACTGTCTCACTCATCTCAGAGGTCAAATGCCCTTTCAATTGCCCCAAACCAGGACCAGGGTAGTCTACTCTACAACGACGTTTGGAAAAAGTCAATGGGCTTGCCAGGCCCATGTGGCCCACTTGTGTTCCAGATGGCTGCTTCCTCATCTTAGCTCCTACTCTGCTTGTGGCAGCTTCAAAAATTCAGTGACTCCGAATTTACATTCCATGAGCTCCAAGAAACTTCTCTCCTCCTCCTTCGCCCCAATGTGCTGTGTCCTGTTTTTGATCCAGCTGTAAAAAAAAAGATCTACCATTCTCTTATAATAGCCCTTAACTAATTATACAGCAGAACTCACCCAAAGCCAGTGCTTGAAAACATCTTTGCCTGGTCATCCAGCCTTTGTTCTAGACTTATTCAGGATTTATCCTTATCCCCAGACTCCTGACAGTGGACAATTCTGTCCACTGGTGGTCTTTAGGGATGAGATCTTGCCAGTCCCTCCTCAAGAAAGTCTTCTCTTCCCTCCCTTTCCCTGTCCTCCCAGTCTGGTCCACCAAGAGCACTCATGGTGCTACCTTGTATCATTTTATTACTATTTCTTATAGAGACCTCTCAACTCCTCAGATAAAGAAATGATAAACTTCTTGAGAACGGGAACTATGTCTATTACATATGCAGTATCTTTTAAGCCCTAGAGTTACACCCTTACCAAATACCTGATAACTATGCAAATTATCCCTTCATACAAAAGAGAGGTTGACAACCTATGGGCAGCCAGCTTGAAGTCTGTAAGCTGAGCATATGAAAGAATAAACCACGCTGGCATTGGACATAGCTTACAGACCAGAATCTCCTTGCATTGATGCTGCTTCTTTTCACCTATATCTCTGCCCTTTGCCCAAACTATAAATTCGGTTCAAATGCAAGATGCCAAAGTAGTGAATGGAAAGAGGCTTCTCCCAGCATCCTGGCCTGTGTGCTCCCCAACTCTTCAGCCACCTCTCAGAACCTTCCCCTGACTTCATGCCACACTCCAGTCCTTTATGAACTTTAGTTCCCCAACCATGACACAGTTTCTAACCTCTGTCCCTTGGCACATTCTTTCTTGTCTAAGACACATGCCTTCCTCCAACGTCATTGTCAAGCTAACTCCTTCTCCCATTTCAAGTCTCAGATGCATAGTTCCCCCTGGCAGCAGATTCCCATGAACCTCTACAGTATGCTGGGTCCCCCTGCAAAGGGCCCCCCCATACTTCTATTTTCCCTTTAATGATGTTTATGACAATAACTCCAACTGTAACAATCACTAACATTTATTAAGTCATCGTCTGGAAACCTACTAACTCACTTAATCATCACTAAAACCTTTTGAGCTAGGTAACTGATTATCCCTATTTTACAGATGAGGAAATCAAGTCTCAAAGATATTGGTATTTATCTTGATAAAGTTCACATCACTCCATAAAGCTCTGATTTCTCATCCAGCTTGGCTCTAGTGTTCATGTTCTTAACCAATACATCATGCTGCCTTCTTCTAAAGCTCACCACATTTATAATTATTTATTTCATGGTGAAATATTCCACGAGGCAGCAACTCCATGAAATCAGACCTGCATCTACCTTGTTCAACAGTGTATTTTGAAAGCCTAACCCAAGAGATAGCATGTAGAAAACTCCAAAATGCATGAGTTCAATGAATAAACGAAACAGCAAGTTCATTAGTCAAAAGAGAAAGTAGCCAAAAGAAACCCAAAAGAGAAGTATTCACCCACTCTGGATAGAAGATGTCTCATACCTAACTGAAAAATATCATGAGCTTGGTGATATCTATTCTAAAGTTTCCCTTTCTGGGATCCAACCCTCGTTAAACAAACTCACTCATCCAGAACCAGAAAGGGTATCATCTGGAAAGCAGTGAATGGAAGGAAACGCTTCTGCAAAACCGAGAATGCATGGGTAGTCTATTTGGGACACACCTGCCATATACCACGCCCACTCGGACCTTGAATGCCACCCGCCAGGGCCAGCTCACCCCTTTCACAGGTTCTTCCCCAGTAACCAGTGCCCGTGCAGTCGCAGATGAAGCGGTTCCAGCCATCCTTGCACAGAGCATTGTTCTTGCAGGGGTAGCTGTCGCACTGCTTGGCGCTCATCCGCGAACAGGAGGACTTGACGCCCGCAGCGTTCTGCATCTCCGCCAGCTGCCGGATGTTCTTGCTGCGCCCGTCGATGAACAGGTCTCGGATGCAGCCCACGTAGCCGTAGTTGAGCATGGCAGTCCAGAGCTCAGTGGGGAGGATGAGGCCAGCACGGTTCTCCGGCAGCCCACCCAGGTACATGTCCCCCTCCAGGTCCAGGATCTCGCTCTCCCCGCTGGCGGTGAAGGGCGTGCGCCTGCTGTTCACTGATATGGTACCTGGGATGGAAGGATGGAAACAGAGTGAGCTAACAGCCCTCGCCAGTCAATAAACCAAATGAAAGGAGCCCAGCGGGTGGGCTCAGAAACTCATGGTGGTGCCTGGTCAGGTGAGAAACATGCAAGCAAGGGGATCAAAAGCTTCCACACAGTAGAAAGGAAAATGTTCAGCCACTTGTGTCCAGTCTTTGCTGCTAAGACACTCTCACTGATAGGAGGATTCAGGCCCATCTCAGTGAACAAAGACCCAACCTGATGTCTTTTCTCTAGAGTCTCAGCTGGAAGGTCACCTACCAAACAGGCAGAGAGCAGCCCAGCTGCTGCCTGTGTTTAAATCTCAGTTCTATCTAATCTCACCTCTCTAATCTAGCTGTGTAACCCTGAAGAAGTGGTTCACCTGCCAGAGCCTCAATCTCCTCATCTGTAAAATGGGAAAATAATTATCCCCACCTCACCGACCAGTGTGCTAACTATATTAAGTTCATATATGTAAGCTGCTCCTCAGGGCTTGGGACAGAGTAAGGGTCCTGGAAGTGCTTGCTTGAGTCTTCATCACTCACTTGCCATGCCCCAGAGGATGGAACCCTCCATGTACTGATACCCTCTATACTGCCATTAGCTACCAGCCCTGCCAGTGAATATTTGGAGCACTGCCTTGAAGAAATCTTAACTGCAACATCTTTGTTTATTCATTTAACAAGGAGCACACCTGTTGTGTCTCTGGTAAACTGGAGGTGCATAGATGAACTTGACAGGTACATCTCTGCTCCTGTGGTGCTGATATTCCAGAGCACAGGCACAGAAATTAAACAAATGCTTCAATAAGCAAGAGAACTAGCTAATGGTTGGTACTAGGGAGAGAGTAAAATGAGTGGTCCTAGCCTGTGGGTTCTCCATTAAAATGTATAGTGGGCGAAGGCCTCTCCAGGCAGGTTACAGGTGCACTCAAACAGCAATGCTGAAAAGGACTAGCTGTGCCAAGTCCAAGGGGAAGAACATGCCAGGCAGGGGAAATGGCACCTACAGAGGCCCTAGGGTAAGCCAGAGTGTGGCTAGAATGCAAGAGCCCCAAGGGGCGAGCAGGAGACATCAGAGGGACAGATGAGGCACAGCAACAGTAGGGCTGTGGACCCATCAATGAGACTGTGCAAACCTAGAGCCAGGCCTGGGAACTGGGGACTAGGATTTGAGTCCTAAACAGCCTTTTGACTGTAGGCCAGTCCCCAAGCTACTTTACAGTCCATTTTCCTAAACTATAAAATCAAGGAAAGTGTAATTAAGGTGGTGTCTGGACATGATGCCAGGAATTTTAAATTTATTTGGTATTCTTAGAGTGCTTTACTGGTACCAAGATACCTGGGTCTCGCCGTTCATCAGTGTTGGGAGCCCATGGCAACCCAGTGGTGTCAACAGTCACAGTGTAGCCTCTGGCTCCCTGTGCCTGCCCCTTGTGGGGGGCCCAGGTAAAGGCCCGGCGCTGAGCCCGTTGGGAGGAGTACGGCGGTAGCCAGAGGTGAAACTCCTGGTACCTGCCGGTACCTGCCTGCCTGGGCGACCTGACGTCTTACTCCGCCTTTTTGGGCTCTCACTGAAGCATAACTGAGTCCATGGTGTTATTCCTAGACAATACATAGGCCATGTAACAATCACCTGATCATGATGTATGGGAATAAGTGATTCATGTGCTTGGGGTCATAGCTAGCCCTTACCCCCTCAGAGATATAACTGCAATTGTTTTCCCTTTGATCACTATGGAGTTTGAGCATGGTTGAGGGGGCTGGGGTAATCATTAATTCTATGCTTATGTAAGTGCTCCCTATATAAGATGTGAAATCCTGAATAAAGTTGGCTTGTTGGATATCATCCACTTGTCCCTCCTGTTCCCATACTTTTCTCTACCTCTGTCTTTTCTACGTCTCCTTACTCTCAGGTTTCGTCCATTGCCGCACCGGCCGCAACAGATCAGGCAGCCTTTACTTCTGCCTGAGTCTCAGTCCCTGGGCTATGAGGGATAGCCTGAAGGGTCAAGAAGATCATATAAGATCAAGGGTGTGAAGTACACTCTAAAATTACAAAGCCAGCATTAAGGGACTCTAGGCGGGTTATGCCAATGGTAC
The DNA here is from genome assembly GCA_004023965.1 of Spilogale gracilis. Taxonomy (NCBI): domain Eukaryota; kingdom Metazoa; phylum Chordata; class Mammalia; order Carnivora; family Mephitidae; genus Spilogale; species Spilogale gracilis. Next base: position 22,941 of record PITA01002953.1, read on the forward strand.
CTGCTTCCCCTGCTCCATCCTCGAGGTTTTCCCCTGGAGAAATCAGCTTTGCATTTTTGTTTTTAAAATGTTAGAAACCTACATATCAACAATTATGTCCTGGTCACCATTTTAAGTACGGGGTGTGCTTTTCTGGACTCGATCCTCATAACAATCTCACGAGGGAGGGGCTCACAGGGACACTATTTCACAAATGAGGAAGTTGAGGCTCGCATCTCCTTTCCTCTTGCACTGCTTGCTTTCTCTGCCCTTCACAAGCCCACAGAGCCGCTTGCTTGGTCCCTAACCTGGAGGAGCAGCTTTTGTCAAATAAGGAAAGCACCAGAGCGGATTTAAATGTTGGAGCCATAAATACATCCTGAGGGAAATCCGTCCTCTGAGTGTGTCACCACAACTGTTTTGAACACACTTCATCAAGTTTCAAGAACCCGTACCCCAACTGGGAGAGATCACCATACTCTTCCCATGTCAGTCTTCAGGATGAGCATGGAAGGAGGCACCATACTCGTGTACACAGATGTTTTTATAACTATTCATTCTGGGACAGGTTTGTAACTAAAAACATACCAGAAAATTCCCTCGTGAAGAAATGAAGTTTAACAGACCACAGTAAAGTTTTATGTTATGCCACGTTCACGAGATAATTTGTTTACTGAATAAATCATTATAGGCTTTGATCAAATGTATCAGAATTTGCCAGTGCTATAGCTTCCGGTTATGAAATTCAAGGCTTCGGACATCTAGACAGGTTTGTCAAAGATGGGTCTGCTGATGGTTCTGACAACTAGCTGCCCCACTCGAAAAAGCAATCGGTGCTCGGAATAAACAGAAGTGAACACCTGGCCATTTCCCGAGCTCTAGGCTGCCTATGACACAGATAAGTAACCTTTAAGCTGTGTCTGGTCTAGGCTAGCCAATCCTGACTTCCATCAACCATA